>QNQO01001663.1:0-222489 GCA_003290165.1 Berberis thunbergii
CAGAGAAGATCACCACCATCAACACAATCAGAGTTCGTTCTATAGAGCACAAGCAAATATTGAATTTGTGCTTCGATATCACAGCAGCCTCCTCACCAATTTACCTATTGAATCTGTGCTTCGATGCAAGTCTGTATGCAAAAAAAAATTTCTCTGTAATCGACAACCCCAAGTTCCTTGCTTTACACACCAAATCATCACAAAACAACGAGAATAATGAAGAATTACAAATGGGGGAGGGAGAAGAAGAGGAGAGGGGAAGATTATTAGTGAGAGGGGAAGATTGTGTTACTGTGTGGAGAAGGGAGGGAGGCAGAGTGAGAGAGAAATAGAGAATGAGAGATTGGCTTTAGGTTTTGTTTTTATTTTTGCTTTTTTGCCCACTTTTAAGCCCACGTGACTGACATGCACAGATGGTGCACGTGTTTGGCACCATTCAGACTAAATTCCAGGTAAAATATTAAATCTTCGAAAACAAAAGGAACAATGCCGTTTTTTTTAAAGGAAATGTACCTCTCTGTGCATCTTGAAACCTGTTTCTTCATTGGAAACTCCTCTGTCAAGCAAATGTTGTCCCTTGCCATCACTAAGAAACTGATTTGATGCATGATACAACCAGATTCTTTTCACAAATAAATAAATCAATAAAAATATTTATATATTGAGCGATCAACATAAATTTGAGAGTTAAATTTTTTTTTCTGAAATCACCAATAGATTTCTAGGCCAACCACATACGCATAAAAAATAAGTAAAAAATTGTATATTTTTTTTATGGACATGATATTATGTTAACCGGAAGAGACAACAACATGAGATGATGGCAACGATGACCGAAAGGTTGTTTAATTAATCACCATTTGGGCTAATGAGAGAGCCTCAGCATTTACAGAGCTATTTACAAGCACAGACAGACAGTCTGCCAGCATATTCTTAAGCCTGTAAAAGCATTTGGTTTAATACCTGTCAATTGTTACCTCAATAATGAAATGGATTACAAGGTTTTGGATCATTTTTAGAGGAATTTTTACGAACCTACTCATCCTTTAACTCCCCTAAATAATGATCTTAATTTTTTGTATTTATTTTTAAATAACAATTAAAAACCAGTTTCCGAGCTTTAAGGAAGTTGCTCTTTAACAACCATTCTAATATATAGCAGCTAAATGACACAGTAGCTCCCAAATGATCAACAATAGCTGCTAAATGACACTATAGCTATCATTAATAACTCTGAAATGACGCAATTTATTACTATTTAGTGATTGTTTATGAAATTTCATCTATGCATCAAAAAATTTTGGACATACCGAGGCATCAAGGTACTTTAGATTTTTGAATGGCAACTTTTGTGAATTTGGTTGGCAAATTAAGTGATTAGTAACTTTTGTACGACATGTTAGAATTTAAGTAAGTCGTAACTTTGGTTACATCTCTACTATTATAACGACAGAAGCCTTACTTACAACTTACAATGGGTGTTATCTCCATAGTTTTTATCGATGGATATGTAAATCAAGTCTCTATTCTTAACAAAACTGAGAGTAGAATCAACACTTGGACTTCAAAATTTCTTCCTCTTGGTTGAAGGATTATGATAATTAAAGTTGTTTTCTTATGAAGGTGCAAGTGTAGTGGTCCATGACTTCTATTGTCCCTATCAACATTATATCTAAGGGTGTGTTTGGTTGTGTTGAATCTTATGTCAATAGAATTTATGACGAGACCTCTATATTTTAGGTTAAATTGATATATTATTTCACATTCACCATTTGATTTTGCAATTAATGGTAGGAATGAAAGTCCCATGAACATGTGATTAGGGTGTGTTTGGTTACATGGAATCCTATGCCATGAGAATCCATAAAGGGACCCTTACATTTTAGGCTAAATTGATGTATCACTCCACAGTCAACATTTGATTTTGTGATCAATGGTTGCATAGAATCCTTTGCCTCTTTTCCGCCAAACCAACACATGTTCAGTTAATGCAGCGCGCGGCTCAAGCAACGATTCAGATTCAATCATCATGAACGGTACATTCCTTTCAGATATGACTTAGCGAATCGACATTACGGCCCACTAACTCGGAGGGAGTAGCTGATGATGATACATAAAAATTGTCACACCCCTGAGTCGTACACGTCATGA
Source organism: Berberis thunbergii (assembly GCA_003290165.1). NCBI lineage: Eukaryota > Viridiplantae > Streptophyta > Magnoliopsida > Ranunculales > Berberidaceae > Berberis > Berberis thunbergii. The sequence goes on from QNQO01001663.1 coordinate 2,152, forward strand.
TGATCTTGAGGAACTACGGGTTCAAGCAACAATCCAATACGGATCCAGCCCGAGCGATTCTCAGCCCGCTCAACTTTAGCCCGCCAGGCAGGCCCAGACTCTCACAACATGCTAGGCCCACACGTCTCACAACTATCCTCAATACCCAAGCCCTTTTTAGATAAGTATCTTGAGGATTTGATTTGCGATACGCGCACAATTAAATTCAGGCTTTCTGATTTTCTTGAGTCGCGTGCACAATTAAATTCATACCGTCAGATTTCTTCGAGATGTGTGCATGAATAAATCTGATGAAATCTAAAGATGTGTAATACCCGCCCTATTCACTTACCAATATATTTGCATTATTTTAGAAGTTAATAATATTTATTAGTAGTAATTATTAATTATTATTTACAAGTAATAATAGTTTATAATTTTTAATTTCAAATTAAGGTTTAGGCTAGTGGTGGGTAAGAGATAAAGGGTGGGTGTGTTTAGCCAAAGAAACCTTAAATTCTTCCTTTAAAGATACAACCCTAGTTTATTTTTCCTATTCACTTACCAATATATTTGCATTATTTTAGAAGTTAATAATATTTATTAGTAGTAATTATTAATTAATAATAATTACAAGTAATAATAGTTTATAATTTTTAATTTCAAATTAAGGTTTAGGCTAGTGGTGGGTAAGAGATAAAGGGTGGGTGTGTTTAGCCAAAGAAACCCTAAATTCTTCCTTTAAAGATACAACCCTAGTTTTTTTTCCTTCTTCTCTTTGCAACTGTGACGACCCGCCTCCCGCACTGTACAGATAATGTCCGCTTTGGGCTACCATCCGGCCCGCACGGCTTTAAAAGGCATCTGTACAATGGGGAGATGACCCTGCACATATAAATATCATCATCATTCCCTACCCAGGCGATGTGGGACTATGATCCCCTTGGTAGCTAGCCCAACTCCTCTTGGGATCCACGGGCCTGTTGGGCCTATTGGGCTCCAATCCTCACCCTCACCCTCCCCCTCAAGTCCGCCCACACAAGGGTCTCACAATCCACCCCCCTTAAGGCCCAACGTCCTCCTTGGCCACACAGGCACAACGTCCACGTTGCCCGAGGGCCCACCTCTACGTGGCACACTTCCGGCTAGGTCTGGCTCTGATACCAAACTGTGACGACCCGCCTCCCGCACTGTACAGATACTGTCCGCTTTGGGCTACCATCCGGCCCGCACGGCTTTAAAAGGCCTCTGTACAATGGGGAGATGACCCTGCACATATAAAGATCATCATCCTTCCCTACCCAGGCGATGTGGGACTATGATCCCCTTGGTAGCTAGCCCAACTCCTCTTGGGATCCACGGGCCTGTTGGGCCTATTGGGCTCCAACCCTCACCCTCACCCTCCCCCTCAAGTCCTCCCACACAAGGGTCTCACAAGATGTATATTGAACCATTAGATTTACCTCGAGATGCGCACATAATTAAATTTAGATCGTTAGATTTATCTAAAGATGTGTGTATGATTAAATTTGGACCGTTATATTTTCTTCGAGATGAGTTGTTTAAGATGCAATTAAAAAATCAACAGTTAAATCTTTCTCGAGATACGGTTTCATTTGGGCATTAGGATTTTCCGCGAGATGAGATTTTCGAAATATGAAAGATACAATCCCAGCCTTTGATTTCTCAGGGGTATTTTTGTAATCTACTTTGAAAACAAACTGTTAAGGCACGTTGATTGTTTGTCTTAGGGAAAAAAATGCAGTATAAATTTATTATGGGGTAAACTTGAAAAAATCATTAATAATATGGGGCAATATGTAAATGACAAAAAAAAAAAATGAATGTTAGAAATTTAGAAAGTAATTATCCTTATTTGTATCTGAATTTGATGGTAGTGGATGACTCTTGTTGACTGTTTTAGTCAATTCTTGGACCATTGTTTTATGGGCTTTGTTAAATATCCATAGCATTAAGCTTATTCGTGAAGCTTAGGCATTTTAACTATGGGCTTATCAAAGACTTTTAAATCCAAATTATATTCAATTTTAAAAGAATAATTATATAAAATTATTTTGTTTAGAAATTCAGTAATAATGTTTTCTTATTATTGAGTTGTTGCAATAGAATAAAAAAAGAATTGACACGGATCGACACCCTTTAAGAGTTGTTGTAATAATGTTTTTTTTTTTTTTTGGAGATTGGTACGCGCATCGGCCTCGCCCCTTTCCCTCGCTCCCTTCCTCGCTCTGTAGCAAAGCTCTAAAATGTAGAGGGAGGGAACGAGGGAAAGGGGCAAGGGATGGGTGTAATCACCCATCCTTTTCTGGATGAGTGCATCGCATTGGGTGTAATCACCCATCCTTTTCCACTGTGCTAGTTACCAGAGAGGTCAAGTCATCATAATATTGGTCATGTAGTATAGGCTTGTAAGTCTGTTTTCATACTTTACAGTATTTCATCTTCCAACTCCCTTGGTTGCTGAGAATAATAGCAACTCTTTCAATCTTGAAGCTTTCTCACCTCCACAACAATGGAGTGTTTGGCTACACCAATCAATGGAGTAGTGAAGTGGTTGTTTGGAGAATTGAAGATTCGGTTTCTACATATTTACCATTACATATTTATCATGGGATAGTTGATGCATGTATGGCTTATGCATTGAGGAATAGGCCCTCAAGTGCTTTTAAAGAAAATTCTTAGCCACAATCTTGTACACATCCTATAAAATTAATAGGCTGAAAATTAAATAATTTTTAATCTAAAATACACTCTTTAGATTGTAATTTCTAGTGATACATTCCAGATCAGCTTGTGCTTGTTCAACTATTTTCCACCTTGCTTCATTTTGTTCTGGCAAAATTCTAGGATGTCTTGGTTGAAATGTTTGGCGACCCTATAAAATATAAATGACTTGAATTGAGCCACGTGATCAATTGAAGCCCTGTAGTGTGCCTTTATTATTTAATCATGCTATTTGTTCGGTGACAACGTTTCAATATTTAGGAGCTTGTCTAACTTGTGGTTGAAATTGGTTTATCTTTTTTAATATTTCGTGGTAATTGATGGTTGTGTATAATATTTAGGTTTCTTTGGTGTCAATGGTATGCACATTTGGAAAGAGGCAGATATTAGCCATATTTAGGCTTTTGGGTAATGAAAATTACCCTGAACTAAGTACAGGTATTGTTAGCTACAAGATTAGGATGTCGTAAAATTTAATGTTTTGATATGGATGTGATGTGAATCTAATATGCTATTGTCTGCTTAGATACTTTTAAATTTCAATCTTTCCTTTCCAATATTATTGGTCAGATTCATGACTAAGGGCCCTTTTTTTTGTGTGTGTGCATGTCTGAAAACTTTCGCAAAATGTAGATGATGTTGGTTTTTAGACACATCCAATATTATACTCACAAGCAATGGCACTACAAAGTCATTGCGGCTTTGGGTAAGTTAGTGATGGAGTTTTAACATTGACATGGCATTGGGTGCCACCACATTCATCATTCAGACTTGGTGGTAAATTGGGAGTCCATTATACATGTTCCTAAACATGGTAGAAAGGCGAATGGCAAACCATTTTGAAGGAGTTCCAGTACATGGTCTAAGGAGTGATTCTCAGGGTCTGAGATAAGTAATAGATTTGCAGGAAGAAAGAGGAGCAACTCAGATTCTCATTTTATGGGGTGTCAAGAGATAGGATGCCGCAAATAGAATCCGAGTCTCTTGAAAACTTGCACGGTTGCACCTGATGAAGGTATTGTGAAAATCTTCTCCATTTTTGTTGTTCTCTTAACTCTTCTTTTGTGGGACAGTTGACTATCATCACGTCTTTGGCCTTTCCTTACTTGGTTTTGTTGCCGTATTGGGATTCAGATGCTTCGAAGCGGTGCTGGTGGTGCGGGGGGAGAAAGACTTAGAAAGTCTAATGATAAAGAATTATCATTTGGCATGCAACCACCAAAGTTAGCTTCCGCTTCGCATCTCCCATTGCAGTCTTCTCCTGGTCACAGGCCCGATTCTATTTCCTCCAAATGGGAGTCTGTTATGATGAATTCTGGGTCGTCAATGCAGTACCCTCCACGCCTGGCTCATTTTGCTAAATATGTTGAGAAGGTCTCTTCAAACAAATACAAGGATAGCAATGCTGGTGTTTCAGTGATTTCTCAACCTGCTGCTGATGAAGGCTCTAGAACAGGAATCAAAGGGTCTGGAATCTTGAGTGGTGTGAATGCCAGCAGTGGAGCATCTGAAAGAAACTCATCGGCAGTGCTAACCCCGAATCTTCTACTCCACCTAGGTAATGTCTCATTTTAATTCTTTTCTATTGTGTATTGAATAGTTCTTTTTCCTGGTTCAGAAGAGTCTTTGCTCACTATCCTATTCTTATGGTGTTCAGTCGACATGGTTCGACTACTGCTAGTCGACAGATGACAATATTTTATGCTGGCCAGGCTCATGTTTTTTATGAAGTCCACCCAAATAAGGTCAGATTTACACTTGCTTATGTTATGTTATTGTTTATTGCAAGTAATCTGTTGCTTACGCTAGTCATGTTGATAAACTTATGATGCATTATATTAAAGTAATCAAGTGCTTCAGGGGACTCATTATGTGTGTTTTGTGTTCAGCTTCGCAGCCTAGGGAAGTCCCTACAGAGGATTACAATGAGTTCGATCTACAAAAAGACCTTCATATAATTGGGTTTTTTTATCACCACTCAACTCATTGAGTGGTTACTTACCATAGGGTACACCTGCAGGATCATCCTTGGAGGCTCCACAGTTAGAGGAGTTGAAAGACTCCATTTGTTTACACCTGCAAAATCAAGTAAGCCTCTCTAACTAAATTAATATGTAGTGAATGCATGTTTGCATGTATCCCTACCTTAGTGATCCTGATTGGGTTTAGCTCATTTGTTGAAGCTAACAGGCAAAGAGAAATAATGTTTTCAAATCAAAACATGGTGCATGATCATATGACTATTGCTCTATTTGCAAAAACTAATCTATATGTTCAACCACCTTCTTGTGAAAGCTACATCAAAAGAAGATGTTCATGAACTAATCAATCAAGTTCCATGTAAACTTTTGAAATTGAGGTTCCGTTTTGACTTGTCCACTTGGCAGCTTTGTCTAGGATTTTTTTTTTCGGGGAATGCTTTATTTCCGACAGAAATTTTGTAGTAGTGGTCATAACGAAGGGCACTAATTCTCGTTATGGGACTATCTTTTATGTGATTCATGACAGCATTATTATTTATGTTTTTTTTAAATAACGTTGTAGTTGTTGTATATCGCCAGGTTAAGTTGCTGTTCGGGGATTGTTGAAATTAAAGAAATCTGGTATGACATTTGAAGAGCTTCAGAAAGCACGCTCTAATGGTTTTCAATCTGTGCATCGAATGACCAATGGAGAGAAGAAGGTCGGGCGAGCAAACAAGAACAGGTAAGTTTCTTCCTTGTAATTTTATTACTCTCCTCAAGTCCTCATCTTTCTACCAATACTTGATCATGCAAATCTATGGTGAAGGCCAATGGATAGTAGCAAGAAGCCTGTTGGCACGTATAGGGAAGTCATCCAAGCACCTAAAAAGGTAAGCATGTTTGGTGTGCAAGCTTCTTGTTGAATATTCCAGAACTAACTTGGATTTGCGGTCTTCTAAAACAATGATTGATTGGATTCCTCGTGATTTGTGAAACATATAATTGCAAAAACATTTATTGAAAGATCATACACGAATGTCTCCTTGTTGAGGTTTATAAATGGTCTCCTTTCATAATTTACTATATTTATTAACTTAGCATCCTATTCTGGATGGGTTTGTTTATCATGATTCATCTCCTTTTGTTTCTAAGCTCATGTATGCTGCTATGCTAGCCCAAAAACCAGGACTTGATGCCAACTACTATAGTCAAAGAAATCCATTGAAACTACTTAAGTAAGAGTGAGATAACAATTTGATTTTGGGTTGCATTTGCAGATCAATCTTGTTTTTCAGCACATCTACATTCTGAAAATTCTTAACAAATTATTTATTTTGATGATATGATTGTTTGTTTACTGGTTTATTGTTTTATTTCTATTAATTTTCAGGTGATTCGTGACCCACGGTTTGAATCTTTATGTGGGACTCTTCATCCTGATGGGTGAGCCTCTTTCTGTCTCTTTCTATTAATTTGGTTTCTTGAAATACTTTACCTAACTTATAGTTTTCTTGTCTTCTTGAAATACTTTACCTAGCTTTAATATATCACTTACTGTTTTTGTTTGTGGATATTTTAGAAACTAAGAACATGTCAAAAGTATGTCAACCAGCAGGGCTTCTGCCAGCAGTCCCTTGAGATAATGACTCCAAAGTTTCACAAGCGGTACCTATTGCCAGGCAAATGAACTCTTCCCTGCTTATCTTTACTCTTCCTTTTTGTTTGTAACTTGCCAAGTAGGTTTTCAGATTTAGAACTCAACTCTAATGGTGTTTTTCAGTCGGTAGTACATTGCACAACTCTAGGCGCCCTGTAACCAAACATCAATTATGCAGCCTAGAAGATGAAGATGACTGACATCAACTTAAGAATGGTAATATGCTTTTTCTTCATTTCCAATGTCATATGTTTGGGTACATCATTGTGTTTTGATCATTAGGATCATAAGTTCTGAAAATGTCGCTGCTAGGAACCATTGTTATTCAGAATTCATTTGTTGCGTTGATAGTTGCACTCTGCTTGGCCTAGGTTCTCAATGGCATTTTCAAGTTGCTATTGGCCCTACTACTATTGGAGGCATTCAAGCCGGAGTTTTTAAGATTGGTGATACTGCAGGAACAATTGACAATATCATCCAATCCAAGCTTTACAAGCCTGGATCTGTTTGATTTGTGTCCAAGTCTGTAAGTCACTTATACAACTGGTGTTACTAATGCTGGCCCTTGTCGCTGTATCATGGATGTTGTTGCCAAAGCCTTTTTTTTTTAAGAAACAACATCAAGAGGTACTTCATTGAACCAACATCAACAAATGAAGGAAAGGGAGAACCAAAACAACGAAGTTGAAAATTGAAAAGGATTGTGACTCGATGTAATACATTATCTTTATCATTCAGTTGAAATATATGTAGTTTGATCTTGCCTTTAAAAAAAAATGTAGTATGATCTTTATTATTTGATAGATTTTGTGACTCGATGTAATACATTATCTTATTAATTACAATATTACTTTGCCTCCATTCATAGAAATGTTTAAGTTTGGCACATTAAAAAATTCATTTTCTAGAAATAAAACTTATAAGATGTAATAAAAAGTCATTTGATAGAAGAAAAAAATAAAAAAATAAAAAAATAAAAAAATAAAAAATAAAAAAATAAAAAATAAAAAAATAAAAAAATAAAAAAATAATTGCTATGGTAGACTCTACCATAGCGTTTTTGAAACGCTATAAAGGCCAACTTACTATAGCGCTATAATAGACCCTGGGTCTATTATAGCTCTGCCAGACATAGCGTTTTTGAAACACTATTAATGGCCATTTTTCTTGTAGTGTATCTACACCAAAATTGTGTATTCAAACTCCTTTTTAGAGGGAAAAACTTCAAAATTCACGTGCAACGAATCTACAGAATAGTTTGCAAAATCAAAATAAAATTGAATAATACATATTGTCTTTATACCAGTACCAAGACTTCCCTCGTATGTGCTCTCCATGACTCCATGTTTGAAAAAACAATTATTATCATCATCATCATAATTTGTAATGCATAATATGTCATGTGCACAATGTGGGTTTTTTTTTTTTTTTTTTTAAGCTTGTAACATTCATATTAATAATAAGGTTTACAATACTGATGTCCTACTATTGAAGCTAAGTTGTGAGCCTCATCATAGTTGAGTTCTCTATTAATATAATTACAGTACCAAATTATGAATGGAAAGCAGTTGCCTAATGCTGGTGAGAAGAGGATGCCACGTCCAATAAAAGTCCGTCTGGGAGTCCCGCTGATCATCGTACAGAATAGAGATAAGAGACCTTGAGTCTCCCAACACCAGCCATGTCCGCCAATGCCTCACTTGGATGAGTAATAGGGTTGCTTTGGCCTCGTGGCATTCAACCATAGTGTTGTCCAAAACCTTCCTGTAATTGGGCTTGCCACTCATGTCAGCACGTCTCCTGTAAGATTGACGTGAAGATCCCTATAGCTCCGTGAAGAGATGAGGCACAAAAACTAACATAATAAGTATGATAATTGTGTTTGGCTGTCTGTACTTGAACCTGTATCAGTTCCATTCTAATGGTAGCTATTTTCGTGTGAGGGCCAAAGATTACTAAGGGAACATCCCTACCAGAGGATGGATGGAAAAGGTTGGGAAACAGTAGTAGCTGTAACAAGAATGCAATGGAGGAGAATCAGTTTTTCTGTATCACTAGCGATATGTGTGCTAATATGGCCTGAGCAGGTAAGGCTTACGTTAAACAATTAATTCTGTTGGGCACAGTGTGGTGTTATTTACACCAAAACAATCAACTTGAAAAGCCTCCAATAAATTCCCATGTGGGCCCACAAGTCTGCTAGAGATACTTGGATCGAACATGACTTGACCGTTCAAGCTGTGGGGTGAAACAATGAGAGGGGCATTCTGGGTTGAAAGGACATCATCGATTTGGGTAAGCTTAAAGCTACCCTGATGAGTTCAACTGATCGAAACCACAATACATGTCATGATGGGTGGCGTCTAACCAGCTGAGCCCTGGCCGGTTGACTATTAATTGCCAGGATAGACTCTAAAAGCTCCACTTGAACTACTTTGATGGAAGACAATCTGATTGAAGAAACACCGTCGTGCAACCATGAGCGATTCAAATGATATTATAGTAGCACGATTTGCTAGGATATTGTTAGCTTGAATACTCATAGTAAGGAGGAGTTGTCATAAAGATTTATAAGGAGTAGTCCACTCCCTAATAATGACGAGGCATTTTGGAGAAAACCTCACACTGGTAGGACTTTGTTTATTTTTTTATTTTTACCAAAGTTCTAATTTTGATTGTAAAAAATATTAAATGTGAATGGCAAAATGAAAGATTCAAAAGTTGTTTGAGAATGACTAGTTTTGATTGTGAAAAGCAAAATGGTAAAAAAAAATATTTTGATTGTAAAAAGTAAGTGCATTCAAAACCAAAGTTTTAATTTTGATTGTAAAAAATATCAAATGTGGAGAGTAAAATGAAAAATTCAAAAGTTGTTTGAGAGGTGCTAGTTTTGATTGTGTAAAGCAAAATGGTAAAAAAAAATAAAATATTTTGATTGTAAAAAGTAAGTGCATTCAAAACCAAAGTTTTAATTTTGATTGTAAAAAATATTAAATGTGGAAGGCAAAATGAAAAATTCAAAAGTTGTTTGAGATGAGCTTAGTTTTGATTGTGAAAAGCAAAATGGTAAAAAAAAATGTTTCAGGACACACCCATTGTAAGTTGTAAGTAAGGCTTCTGTCGTTATAATAGTAGAGATGTAACCAAAGTTACCAGTTACTTAAATTCAAACATGTCATACAAAAGTTACTAATCACTTAAATTGCCAACCAAATTCACGAAAGTTACAATCCAAAAAATCTAAAGTACCTTGATGCCTCGGTATGTCCAAATTTTTTTGATGCATGGATGAAATTTCATAAACAATCACTAAATAGTAAGAAATTGTCATTTCAGAGTTATTAATGATAGCTATAGTGTCATTTAGCAGCTATTGTTGATCATTTGGGAGCTACTGTGTCATTTAGCTGCTATATATTAGAATGGTTGTTAAAGAGCAACTTCCTTAAAGCTCGGAAACTGGTTTTTAATTGTTATTTAAAAATAAATACAAAAAATTAAGATCATTATTTAGGGGAGTTAAAGGATGAGTAGGTTCGTAAAAATTCCTCTAAAAATGATCCAAAACCTTGTAATCCATTTCATTATTGAGGTAACAATTGACAGGTATTAAACCAAATGCTTTTACAGGCTTAAGAATATGCTGGCAGACTGTCTGTCTGTGCTTGTAAATAGCTCTGTAAATGCTGAGGCTCTCTCATTAGCCCAAATGGTGATTAATTAAACAACCTTTCGGTCATCGTTGCCATCATCTCATGTTGTTGTCTCTTCCGGTTAACATAATATCATGTCCATAAAAAAAATATACAATTTTTTACTTATTTTTTATGCGTATGTGGTTGGCCTAGAAATCTATTGGTGATTTCAGAAAAAAAAATTTAACTCTCAAATTTATGTTGATCGCTCAATATATAAATATTTTTATTGATTTATTTATTTGTGAAAAGAATCTGGTTGTATCATGCATCAAATCAGTTTCTTAGTGATGGCAAGGGACAACATTTGCTTGACAGAGGAGTTTCCAATGAAGAAACAGGTTTCAAGATGCACAGAGAGGTACATTTCCTTTAAAAAAAACGGCATTGTTCCTTTTGTTTTCGAAGATTTAATATTTTACCTGGAATTTAGTCTGAATGGTGCCAAACACGTGCACCATCTGTGCATGTCAGTCACGTGGGCTTAAAAGTGGGCAAAAAAGCAAAAATAAAAACAAAACCTAAAGCCAATCTCTCATTCTCTATTTCTCTCACTCTGCCTCCCTCCCTTCTCCACACAGTAACACAAATCTCCCCTCTCACTAATAATCTTCCCCTCTCCTCTTCTTCTCCCTCCCCCCATTTTGTAACTCTTCATTATTCTTGTTGTTTTGTGATGATTTGGTGTGTAAAGCAAGGAACTTGGGGTTGTCGATTACAGAGAAATTTTTTTTTGCATACAGACTTGCATCGAAGCACAGATTCAATAGGTAAATTGGTGAGGAGGCTGCTGTGATATCGAAGCACAGATTCAATATTTTGCTTGTGCTCTATAGAACGAACTCTGATTGTGTTGATGGTGGTGATCTTCTCTGTTTGCAAGGGTTTTATAACAACTAAAACCCTTAGTATTCATAAAACCCCTCCAACATTATTGATATTAAAGCAAAATAGAACAAAAGCCTTTGGTAAATCTTATTCATTCACAAATTTCTCCTTCTCACAGGTCTGTTTCTTTGCTCCTCCAGAGACATTTCTCTGTCGATTTGTGTTTTTTTTTTTTTTTTGCCCTTTTGATGCCCACGTGACTGGTACCCTCGCGGGGTGCACGTGCTTGGCACCATCCAGGCTAATCTCCAGGCCAAACTCCAGTGCTCCCTAGCATTGCTCTTTTGCTTTTCACAATCAAAACTACCCTGTCTCAAACTAATTTCTGAATTTTTCATTTTGCCTTCCACATTTAATATTTTTTACAATCAAAATTAAAACTTTGGTTTTGAATGCACTTACTTTTTACAATCAAAATATTTTATTTTTTTTACCATTTTGCTTTTCACAATCAAAACTAGTCACTCTCAAACAACTTTTGAATTTTTCATTTTGCCCTCCACATTTGATAGTTTTTACGATTAAAATTAAAACTTTGGTTTTTATTGCACTTACTTTTTACAATCAAATTTTTTTTTTACCATTTTGCTTTTCACAATCAAAACTAGCCACTCTCAAACAACTTTTGAATTTTTTATTTTGCCATTCACATTTAATATTTTTTACAATCAAAATTAGAACTTTGGTTTTGAATGCACTTACTTTTTACAATCAAAATTAGAACTTTGGTAAAAAAAATAAAAATAAAGTCCTACCAGTGTGAGGTATTCTCCAAAAGACCTCATCACTATTAGGGAGTGGACTACTCCTTATAAATCTTTGTGACAACTCTTCCTTACTTGATGAAAGATTATTCAAGCCAACACTATCCCAACAAATCATGCTACTATAACATCATTTGAATCGCTCATAGTTGCACCGCGGTGTTTCTACAATCGAATTGTCTTCCATCAAAGTAGTTCAAGTGGAGTTCTTATCCTGGCAATTAATAGTCAACTCGCCGGGGCTCAGCTGGTTAGACACCACCCCTCATGGGGTTTGTCTAACTGGCGAGGAAAACGCGCATCTCGAGGGGGATGGAGGGTTCCACCCCCTCCCTCGCGCGTTTCCTCGCCAATTAGAATTCCCCCCTCCCCTCATGATAGGGTTGTGGTTTTCGATCAGTTGAACTCATCAGGGTAGCTTTATGCTTACCCAAATTGATGAGGTATTCTTTCAGCCCAGAATGCCCCCTCTCATTGTTGCACCCCACAGCTTGAACGGTCAAGTCATGTTCAATCCAAGTATCTCCAGCAGACTTGAGGGTGTTATCTTCTAGTCATCCAACACTGAACCTAGGGGTGGGCACGGGACGAGATGGGACGAGATAAACTCATCCCTATCTCATCTCGTTCATACGGGATCGGGACGAGACGGGATGGAGTGGGAAAAACCCCATCCCGACCTCGTCCCATCCCAAACGGGACGGGATCAGCGTGCTCTGATTATTAGCATTTCATTTTTTTTAATCAATCTGCAATTTACTGACTAAATGCATGAGTTTGATTATTTAATTTGGGTCTTACTGGAAAAAATTGACAGTCATCTTATTACTCACGTTGTTGTTAGCCTCTTACTAGTATGATTGCTTCCTTATTTTATACTTATAATGACAATGAACAACTTACAAGTGACATCAATTATACAAACAAAAATCAAACTCATACCATGAAGAACCTCCATCTATTGATATTTCATTGATGTTCACGTACCAATGAACTCTAATGTTGTATACTGATCTGTACTTTAATATGAAGAAAGAGATTGCCTAGCTTATCTATGAATGTGAACACCACATTGGGACACAATTTGGTGGGATGGATCAGGTTTGCTATCTTTAATTGCATAATCATACTCATACACGTTTAATGTTGAAGTAGAAAAGTAGTCTATGCTAGTAAGTTCAGTGTCACTGGAAAAAAAATTTCTTATTTTGTGAGGGAAATTGTATTATTTTGCGGGCAATCTCTATGATGGCCAAATCTGATTTTGCAGAGCTGATTGATTTTAATCCCATCCGTGCAACAGATGTGCAACTTCCCATTCTAGATCGGGCCGGGACGGGACGGGATCGGGATGAAATTATTCAATCCCATTAAGACCCGAAAAAATCGGGACGGGATCGGGATCGCGGGATGGGATGCCCACCCCTAATTGAACCTACATGGGAATTTATTGGAGGCTTTTCAAGTTGATTGTTTTGGTGTAAATAACACCACACTATGCCTGGCAGAATTACTGGTTTAACATAATCATTACCTGATTAGGCCATATTGGCACAAATATTACTAGTGATATAGAAAAATTGATCCTAATCCATCACATTCTTGCTACAACTACTATTGTTTTCCATCCATCCTCTGGTAGGGATGTTCCCTTAGTAATCTTTGGCAGATGGTACCACTAGGTCATGGGTTTGAACCCTGTCGGCGGCATGTTTAGGATTATGGGATCCTGAAAACCCAACTAACTTCCAAAAAAAAAAAAAAACACCTGAGCTTCTTAGCTGATGTAAGGAGTGAATGTATGAGCGATGAATGACATTTTATAAACATTTCAAAACCTCAATTAATTAGCCAATGGTGTTATGGTCGAGTGGTTAGGGCTGTGTGGGTTTATTCCCCACGTCCTAGGTTCAAGACCCGTCGGCGGCATGGTTACTTTCCTATGGTGTTGACCTGTAGGTCGCACCTTGTTGATAGGTTATGGGATCCTATAAAAACCCAACTCGCTTTCCAAAAAAAAAAACCTCAATTAATTCATAGAGATTTAGACATGAATATCTGAATTTGGTCAGCTAATTTAACTCCGTCTTCTCTAATTATGGCTTTGCAGTCTTGCAGATTATAGTGTATTATTGTATATATTGATTAGATAGACCCTGTTGATTAAGCCCCCTCGCGATATGTAAAAAGGCGATTTTGCAGAGCTTGTTATGCTTTTGTTCAAGCCAACATCATCTCGGACTGTGGAACAACATATATAGAACTCCAGACCTTGAAATCAATTTAACACATTAAGGCGTGTACATGGAAATTTCAAATAATGTAAATGAAACACCATTCCAGCTGAAACATATGAGAATGGAGATTGACCACATTTTAGTTTAGAATTGAGCAACCTTCAGTGCCATATTAACAATTGATAATTGATCGTGCATGTTGTGTTCTTCCTCAATAACCCACCGGAGTATAAGACTTCTGAACATGCACAATGAACTAAAGAACTCTGCTTGAAATTCTTTCCACAACTCTGCTTGAAATTCTTTGGTCGAAGAAGAGATTATGGTTCAAGCTAAGCGTTACAAGCGCAGGTAGGGTATGCATATGCTCACTAAATTGGGATTGGATTACTAATGATGTTGTGGGAGTGGCAAGATTGAAAGAAGGTTTTCTTCTGTCACTTGAAAGCCAAACAACAAAGAAAAGAAAGCCATGAGTACAGAATAAAAGGATAAAAGAGTAGAGAAGGCAACTAAAGAACTCCATGTTTCTTGAGGTGCTATAGCTAGAACTGCCTTAATCAGCTCCATTGCCATGTTGTTGTATATATAATTGTTGATGTTGGTGTACTGTTGGTGGTATAGCAGTCCATATTGAATGAGTCCTGGTTAATAATGCAACTAGATTACCATGTGACAAATTATCCATACAGGATAATATTATTTAAAATTATTCATCCAAAAATGGAGAGAACTTGAGGTAAAGTCCTGGTTCTCAAGCCTCTGAATTCAAATGGAGTATTCAAATTGATATTTTTTTCAAAATTATTCTACAAGTTCTTTTCATTTGGACAATAAAAGCTGAGGGTTTTCCTGTTAATCAGGAGTTTACTACCCAATTTTGATGAAAATTTAATCAACGTGCAAAATTTAGTTGCCGAACTAATTGAAAAAATAATGAAAGAATATTTTTTACCAATTGTGGTTGATGGCTACAGAAAGGAACAATAACTTGACTAATTTTTAGGAGTATTATCATTTATTAGAATATTAGCGTGTAGGAGACATCTTGACTGATAATCCTCCGAAACAGTTTTACAATTATGTAGTTGTCTTGCATACGTTATATATTGTCTAAGGTTTATAGCAATTAATAAGTTATCTTGTCATATGAACGGTTGATACACACCCACACACTGCAAGGTGAGGCTAGACCTATTATGGACTAAAATATAGCTTAACTGATTGCAAGAGCCATCTGAATTACGGTACGAAAAGCTAAATAAACTATAACAGTTTGCCAATAATAGTTGCTGTCTTATATAGGGTCATACATATATGGTTTCTAAGCAATAAACTGGTAGAACAAACTACATATCCCCCTAAATATAGAAGAATCTGGTAAAATATGTGTTAATACCACCTGAAATTTGGTAAAATATATCATAGATATTCCGAGATCTTTCGCCAAATCTCTTATCACCATACAGATTATTAGCTCTTCTTTAGAACCTCCATTCAAAATTTATGGTGTTTAAGGGAGTTGCTATTTGTACTCCACTGTTTAGATCGGTTGCAAACATAAAAATCATGAAGAAGTAATTCTTTGGTGTTTATCAATGGCACTTTTGTTTTGCTTCAAATTCAATTTAAGAGTTTGAAGGTGAAAGAAATTTAGCAAACTAAGTCTCCGAACATACAAGTGAAAAAAAATAAAAATAACTCTCTAAGTGCAAAATCTGATATGGGCACGAGTGGTGCTAAAAATGATAAAGGAGAGGAAATCAAGGAGGGCATGAGTACGGCGAAGTTATTGAACAAAGAACCGGTAAAGGTGGAGATGTCAAACAAATTTGAGACCCTTACAGAAAATATCGAGGAAGATAAGGACGCTTCAGCGGAGCAACGGGTGGGTAAGAACATGGCTCATGACTGTGCCATGGCTAGGCAAGAATCCACGGAGGAATGCCTTTTGGAGGCGGGGTATACATTTTCAGAGATTGCAAATGTTATTGGCAATCAGGAACAGCCGTTACAACAACAGGATGATGTTCATCAACTGTTAGCGTCGCGAAAAGCAGCCAATGTTTTGACTGGAGCTGCTTCGATTGGGCAGGCTGTTCCAGGTCTTCAGCGAACAAATCTGATCACATCACCACAGCGAGATGCTCCAGGGATGCATCACATTGACAATCCAGGGAGTGAAGAGCTTGGCCACTCTGGTTCTAAAACAGAGTGCATTTCTCCCAATACATGGGACGTTGCGATAGAAACAGGGTGTGTCTTCAGAACGCCATGATCAAAGCAGGCACCACTCAGAGCAGAAAATGCAGGGCCCCCTCCAGTGCTCGCAGTTAGTAATTCTAGGCCGAATGGAGAACATCATCCCGGTGATGTTGGTATTCAGTCGGAACAATTGGTTTCAGTTACTCATTTGGGGGGCACCACGGTGCTACTAGCTAAAAGCTAGGGGATGCTATGCAGGGTCAGCAAGTGCAGGAACCCTTTGATGATGAGTTTCAGTCTCTACTCAGGGTAAAGAGACAGTTTGACAAATACACTATCAAAACTTCCCCGGAGTATAAAAGAGTAGGAGACAACTTGAACAAGGCTATATCATTGATCAAAGAAAATAGGCGGCTTCGACAGAAAAAATTGAATATCAACATACTCGAAAGTACTAGTGAGGATAGTGACGAAGTCAACTCAGAATCTGAGATTGGTCCACAGACAGCGAGTAGTGATTTGGATTTAGGGGCTACGTCAGACGGAGAGATGAATAAGAGGAGGCACACCAAAGATGTTAGCCTTTGTTCCCGAAAATCCAATAGAACTAAGAAAGCAAACAAAAGGTACAAAGACTGAGTTTGCTTCGGTGTATTGGTGAATCCTATCTCTTGTGAGAGTTTGTTTCGATTTTTTAGTTAATCCTATAAGGTCAGTCATGTAGCCTTCGGACTTGAATTATTAAATGAATAAAATGGGACAACAACCCTAATAAAAAACAAAAAAAACCCTGCTTGCTTAAAAAAAAAAAAAAAAAAGGAAAACCGAGTTTGGAGGTGGAATTTTAAAGTGCATATTAAGTTGGTACATTTATTTTCTTTTAGAAAGATATATATAAATTAGACAAAATGTAAATGACAAGTAATTTTGTTATTCTCCAGAAAAATTACCAAACATTAGAGGCCATGTAACTTTCATGAAACTCCAGATAAAGGAACTCATGATATTAGTTGTGCAACCATCTCAAAGTGGCTATAAATTCCAATGCCTGGTTGACAGAGAAAACACAGGTACACTTATGAGATCGGACTTATTGACACGAGAGATCTGATTGTACACGATGAATAATTGATGCAACAACACCAACCCACTCTACAAATATAACAACATATATCAGTGTAGCTGATCAAGGCAATTCAAGAAATGGAGTTTTCCTGGCCATGGTTGCACAACACAGCTTGAACAGTCTGATCAGCTTCCATAAAAGTATTTCAAGCAGACATGTGCTAGGATATTTTTGCAGTAGTCAACTGCCCGGAACTGAGCTGGCTAGACACCCGTCCTCGTGTGTGCTTAGGAGACTATCCGTGTAATTAAACGCTCTGGGGCCAAAATGCAACCAATCACCATGCATTCTCATCACTTTTTTAACTGCAATGGTGTTTCACATTCCTAGAAATTTCAGTGTACATTGCCCCTATGTTTAACTAAGTAGGCCTTATAGAACTCGAGATCAATATATACGCCACTCCAGCTAAAAATTTATGAGAATGGAGATTGACCACATTTTGGTGTCGAATTGGGCATGCTTCAGTCACTGTGTAATTGACCATGCATGCTGTGTACTTCAGACTAACATCGTTTAACACAACACCCAACATATGAGTATACTGAACTACTCAAAGATAAATGTACTCAAAGATGAACTGGTGGTTCAAGCTGAGGATTACAACTGCAGGTAGGGCATGTTGGGATACGATTTCTAATGCTGCTGCTGGAGTGGTAATATTGAAAGATGGTTTTCTTTCGTCACTTGAAAGCCAAACAACAAAGAAAAGAAAGCCATGAGTACAGAACGAAAGGATGGAAGAGTAGAGAAGGCAACTATAGAACTCAATTTTCTTGAGGTGCTATAGAATTGCCTCAATCATCTCCACTGCCATGTTGGTGAGGTCTAGCAGTCCCATATAGAATAAGCCCCACAGCCAATGCAACTTGCATGTGTCTTCTTTCTCAACTTGATAGTGTGATTAGCCACAATTAAGCAGTGTCTATTAAAAAAAAAAGGAGGAAGAAAATCATGGTCTTGGGGTCTATAGAAAACAAATTAGTATGTTCAATTTGATTTTTGGGAGTTGCACTACAAGAAAGTTAAAGCTCACCTTACTCATGAAGTCAAATACATAATTTTGATGTAGTAGTAGATATATAGATCACTGAAAATTCCCCAGAGTGACAAAAAATTGTGGCCGGAATAGTAGACAAACAAAGCCAGAAGATTTTTACCAATTGTCGGTAGGTCATTTTATAAGGAAAATATTGGTTTTCAGAAAGTTGTGGTTGCATTATTTTGACTAGGATGTGACTATAAGTGCAGTAAACTTGCGAAGAATGTGCTTTTTTTTTTATTAAACCCTTGTGCACCATTATTCATTGTCCCTTTCTTTTCTCATTTCCTCGAACTTTTGGTGCAATTTGGGTCACATGCATCAAACTACTCTTCTTGTTATCTGCAACATGATCTCCCGTAGTCATTGTCTATGGTTTCGTCCTTAATTTGAAAAATAAATTCAACAGAAAGCCGTTGACCAGTATTGATCCTCCCTGCTACTGCTACTGGGTAGAAGGTAGTTAATAATTCTGCCAAAATTTTCTTCAAGCAACAATGTATATTTGTGCTTACGGTGCAGTTTTCACTGTTGTTGGCATAGAAAATAAGGATGGGAATGTAAGGTGCAGGAGAAATCTGATCAAAGAAAATTAAATTGAAAGTTTTAAGGTGGGGTGGAGTTGGAGAAGATGGTTTGATTAACTCTCTGGAGATAACTTGAACCTTCATCATAACAAGGGAATGAGATCCTAAAACTCCAATTTGTGATGCAATATCTCAAATACTTCTATGTTATATCCTTCTAGTTCTGTTTGATCTAAAAACGACATTATAACCATTCAGAATTTGCCGCTAAAGTATCTTTCAGACCATCCGGCTAGGAGTCTTATTAAACATGGGTGTGAATGGGTTGTTTCGGATTAATACTGAAAAATACAGATAGATACAAACCATTTAGACAAGTACTAGACAGAGGGCTGAACATATGTGCTGTTGTCTTATATTGAAGGCCATAGGTATCAAGAACCAAAGTTCAGTTCAAAATCAGAGAATGCAGGAGGCCATCGATCTGGCTGCAGAAAGCCAATTCATTACTTAAACCAGATCGTAACATTGCATGGTATGTGTCCTACCATTTTTCAATTGTATTATCACGCATTTGAAGCTCGCGTCATTAACAACAGAAATGTTGGGTGTCTATTCAAGTTTTGGACCAAAAGCTTCTTGTAAATTTCTCAAGTCATATGCAGTGTAAGTTATCTGGATGTTGATTCACAAAGATCGACTTGTCATATCAAATATACAAACTAGCTAGTTAGTACGTAACTCACTGGAATTCTTACATTGTGATGTAAATATAATTCACAAAACTTAAAAACACCTCTTCTCAAAACACAAATTAACACAACTATTCAATAGGCATTCATGGAACAAGGAACTCTTCATCTTGTTCAAACTCGGCCATTTCTTCTCCCAACATGTTCACCCATGATTCAATGCCATCTGATCTTTTATCCATCAATATAACAGTATCCTTACCAGGTAAACCAGTTGTGCTCACCCATATCGGCTTCCCAAAACTAAAGTCAGCTTCATACCAAGCAAATCTACACCAACTAGTTAATATCATCATCCCCATCTCACCTTTATGAACTCCTGTTACTCCATCCAAGAATGTTTTCATGTATTCATCACCGCATGGTAATTGTCTCAAATACTCACCATCAATTTTTCTTATAGCATCTCTGAGCTTACCTACAAGTATGTGAAGCTCTTTCTGGCTTTTCAGTTCTTCACTTGCAGTGAAGGTCGAAGTGATTATGTTTCCTAAGGTGTTTTCATGAGCATTAAGAGGAGGATATAGTCTCCCTCTAAAATTCACCACGTGTATCGCCATATGTTTCTTCATGAGTCCACCAAGGCAGACAACACTTCAACACGTGTGGCATACTCAATTACAGATGAATTATTGGTGACTTTTGCTCTTAGGGAGGCTATCTTTGATGAATCAAATATGAACCTTTTTGTTACAATGTTAACTATACCTCTATGAATAACAAAGACGGGATGTGCCCAAGTAAACCTCTCTGAGGGAAGATAGACGATAACTCAGTGATGGGATAGTTCATTGGAGTTGAGGGCCTTAGCTGCCCAACAATCAATAAACTTGCTTAGTGAATATCAGAAATTTTGTGTGACAAACAGACACTGATCACTATCCCCCCACTGTCAAATGTATTGACTTGGATGGCTAAGAGCACTTTCGACCCAAACTCAGGTCAAATGGGGTTCATTGCAGCAATTTTACTACACGAACAACATTTGGTTGCATCTTCACTTCTGATAGTTGACTGTTAATAACCCGAGCTTCCACATAATCCACACCTTCATAGTTACCGTCAATGGAGTTACTATCAGTATTGATCATCCCTGCTACTGGATTAGATGGTAGTTGATGTTTCTGCCAAAGATGTCTGTAAGTGACAATGTAAATTTGAGCTAAAGATGTTGGTTTCATTGTTGTTGGCATAGAAAAAGAGGGTTGGAATGTAAAGTGGAGGAGAAATCTGATCAAAGAAACATAAATTGAAAGTTTTATGGTGGGGAGGAGTTGGAGAGGATGGTTTGATTAACTCTCTGGAGATGACTTAAACCCTTATCATCTTGTAAGGGAGAGTAATCCTAAAAGTTTACTCTTTTATGCATGGTCTCAAATGTTATATCCTTGTAGTTTATCTTGTTTGATCTAAAAAAGACATCTACAAACATCTTGAATGAACCTCTAGAGTATCTCCTGGACCATCGCCAATGACCCGCGACCGACGAATAACATAGGAGCAAAATGGAATGTTTTCGCTCAACACTGAAAAAGACAGAAGATACAAACTATTTAGGCTGGTACTCGACAGAGAGCTAGGCATGTGTGTGTCATCTTATATAATACAAATTTTATAATGAGAATCTCAATGGAACAAACCTTCAAATATATGAATAAATTAATGTCGACTGTATCTGATTATAGACATCGAAATCAATCTCAGACCTAATAGCTAAACATTTGGCATGTACATCGAAACTTCAAATAATTTAAATGTAATATCCTTCCAGTTAAAACATATGTGAGATTAATTACACTTGGTAGTTGATATATCTTTCCAAGCGTTTGGACTCAACATATGATATATCTTTCCACAACTCTGCTCGTGGTACTTTGATCAAAGATGAACCGATAGTTCAAGCTGAGTGTGGCAACTGCAGGCAAGGCATCACCAAAATGGAATTGGATGTCCGATGATGCTGCAGGAGTGGTAAGGTTAAAAGAAGGCTTTATTTTTTCACTTGAAAACCAAACAACGAAGTAAAGAAAGCCATGGGTGCAGATCAAAATGATGGAAGCGTAGATAAGGCAATTGTTGAACTCCATAACTTGAGAGTTGCCTTGATCAAGCTACATTGATCTGTTGCTGTATATATAGTTGTGGGGGTTACTGGTTTAGCAGTCCCATATTGACCAAGTTACAAGCAACTAGACTTGGTTCTTGGAGCTAATAGTTCCACGTGACAAATTTACGCAATGAATTTGTTCAAACATGGAGAATATTAGGATAAAAGTCCTAGTTTCAGGCCTGTAAAGACAAGATAGTAGCAACTATGTGAAGAAATTTCTCAGAAATTTACGCAATGAATTTGTTCAAACATGGAGAACTATGGTGCACACATAACAGAAAACTCATTGTTGAAGAGATATCAGACATTTGAGGACAACGTTCACTTCATACATGCAAGTAACAGAAGGCCTAACGTGTCATACACTCTAGGATTGAACAAGTTCGCTGATATGAGTAATGAGGAGTTTAGGGCGATTTACACGACATCACCAAGCTTTCATGCAAGAAGGGCAGCAGTGCAAGGTTTCATGTATGAGAATGTTACTGGGTCATTGCCAAGCTCGGTCGACTGGAGGAATAAAGGAGCTGTAACTGGTGTTAAAGACCAAGGACAGTGCGGTAAGTAGAAGACACAAGTTCTACTGTTATTTTCATTTTATAATTACGAACTAAAAGCATTTTCATTGTTTTGACTAACGAATGGCATGTTGGGCATTCTCAACTGTTGGGCATTCTCAACTGTTGCAGCAGTGGAGGGGATCAACCAAATCAGGTCAGGAAAGCTGGTTTCATTGTCTGAGCAAGGACTGGTTGATTGTGACAAGAAAATAAATGAAGGTTGTAATGGTGGCCTCATGGACTACGCTTTCCAATTCATTGTCGAAAATGGGGGAATTAGCAGCGAGCTTGACTACCCATACAATGCTAATGACAACCAATGTAACTTCGCGAAGGTATTAGGACCAAATTGTTCGCAATGGTCTGCATACCTAAAACTTCTGATTCAAAGAATGAGTGTTGAAGTGTAGCTAACGAGTGAGTACAATATTGCATTTTTCAGAGTTCAACCAAGGTTTGCATAGATGGTTACCAGGATGTTCCAACCAACAGTCATGAGGCCCTGATGAAGGCCGTCACCCATCAGCCAGTTTCAGTGGCAGTAGATGCTGGAGGCATTTATTTTCAGTTCTACTGGAAGGTAAGAATTCCTCTAGTGTAAAGTTTTCCAACATTATTTAGCTGCATTTGAGTAACTAACAGGATGAGAATTGAAGTAATACACTTAATTTTCAGTTCTACTGGGTGACTTCATATGCAGGGAGTATTCAGTGGAACCTGTGGAACGGACCTGGACCACAGGGTTGCAATCGTTGGGTATGGCAAGACAAATGAAGGGCACAAGTACTGGATTGTGAAGAATTCATGGGGATCGGATTGGGGGGAGGATGGGTATATCAGGATGCAGATTAACGAAGCAGAGGAGGAGTTATGTGGGATCAATAAGATGGCGTCCTATCCTATCAAACTTGCTTCCAGTCCAAACCCTGCAACGAGTAATTCAATGCACATTCCTCTTGGCAGAAGATCGGGACAATCCCTGCTGTTGAGACAATGACCTTGCAAACTGAAAACTTCAGCACTATTTTCTGCCACTTCAAAAATCTTGTTTAACTTATAGGTTACCCTAAACTCGAGAGCTATCATGTATAACAGAATTCAAGCCAAGGTATGATAATCATAGAAGTAAATGAACAATGGGTACTACAATTAAGAATGGACAGCCAATTTATAAACCAAATTTGAATGTAGTGATCGGGTAGATAATACCTGTGATGTGAAGCCCCTAACGAGTAAGCGAATAACAACTATATGATGATGACAACAACTAACGATTTGTTGCTTTCTGAATTTGAAGTGCAGTAGCTTGTAAAACAACATTGACTTTGTCTCCTTATATACAAACTTTGTATAACACCAAAAGTTGGGTCAATGTGTTCCCTATACAGTAGTGTTCATGACCCTTGAAACCTGACAATCCAAAACAATCAGATGTAATAGGGTTGAGCGCTAAGATAATCAATAACAATCCATGAGCATCCCACCTATTAAAACATGTTTACTTATTTTATCTCTCACATCTATCACAAAATTGAGAGCACTGCAATTACCAACAGATATCTCTGTTCTAGCTTGATTTCTGAGTTGCTATCACACGGGGGGGGGGGGGGGAGCAAGCACTGCCTCGTTAGTTGCAGCTTTTGATGCGGCAACCTCTTCCAAGGGCTTCCAGGCGGCTTCCCGTTTAGCTTGAACATCCTTCTCTTGTGCTTCATGTTCCTGATACTTGAGTAAGCACTCCTCAAACAACTCAGGATCAAGATCAGAAAAGATTTTTCGAACATTGAGCGTCAGGCTTTGGACTGCCTGATTCCAATGGTTCCTATAATTTTGTTCCAAGGCGGGGAAGATAATAGGTAGTACGACTTTACGGTTCTGCTTAATCAAGTTCTCAATATGATCGTTGTTCCATAAGAATAAAGCCCTTTCTGCTACCTGCAACCAAAGTCTACCAATTCAGGAAACAATGTGTGGACTACATTTCAAGAAAGTTAATCCAACGTTTTAACTGTACATGCAATTCTTCTCTAGTATCATAAATACAGTCACCACTCTTATTGTAAATTAATATCAATGCATTAATAATCTGAACATTTGCAACCAACTGTATAGGATCCTGATACCCAAAAATAAGTCTCAGGCTAGTTCAACTTTTGGTGCCCACGGGCATCCCAAAGCATGATGTCTGAAAGGGTGTACAACCCAACTGCAGCCTGTGTAGTAATAATCCAGAGAATGAGGAACACATATTGTTCTTTGAATGTTGGTACTCCAAGCTTGCTTGGTTGCATGTTCTGTACTGTTTGGGATACAACCGTAGTCCATGACATGGGAGCATGTCGTGGAGTGGTGCTTACAACACTTCACTAGCAACTCTCCTTGCACATTAGTTAAAAAACTTGCATTCAATGCAACAGTTTACCACTTGTGGCAAGAGAGAAATATGAGATTGTTCCAGTGTCAGCGTAGGGTGGTCCTTGCGCTCATAGCTAAAATCATCGAAGATGTCAAGCTTCGCATAGCTGTTCTTGAGCTGAAAGTCGAAGATAATGAGCAGAATAGGAGGTTCTGTGAACGATGGAGATTGGCTGTTCAGTTTGAGATTAAAAATAGCACCACGCATGTCTGAAGAAGACCAGAGATTGGCTGGCACATGGTTAACTCGGATGGATCACTTGAAGGGCGCAATGGAGGCTATGGAGCTTTAATCAGATACCATGATGGAATAGTAATTGCTGCAGCAGCAGGGACACAAGAAGGCCACTCTGTTATTCTTCATGAACTTCAGGGTGTTGAACTTGGAATCAGATTAGCCAAACATCATGGTATCAATAGAGCCATCTTCTGCATGGACTCTCAGAACATGTACAGATACCTCTCTACAGATAAAATACCACCATGGGAAGCACGTCACCACGGTCAGGAGAATCAAACTAATGCTCAATGAGTTTGAAGATTACAAATTGATGCATGCTATCCGAGAAACTAACCAAGTAGCTGATAAGTTGGCCAGTCTATTGCTCAATGCAGAATATTTAGAGATTACACCTAGCTCCTTTGCCGAAGATCTTAAGAAAATTATTTTTGATGACGCAATAGGTAGAATTTATACTCAAATGTAATCTGATCAATCTTTTCAGTGGTCTGGGGAGCCCATTTACACCCCGTGCTTGCCTTTAAAAAAAAAAAAAATGCTTGTTGAATACTTATTTAATTCTGAAAGAAAAAAAAAGAATATATTGTACTGTAAATGCTCTTAAAGGTCGGTTCATTCAGACCTTGGAAACACTCATTAAGGCAATTATATGGTTGTTTTTTAAACTCAAATAAACAACAACTCAGCTGAGTTATATTGTAAGAATTTATGTTTATTTTTTAAGGCGTTTCTTATGAAATCTTATTAATTTGGGACCGAGATAAGTGCAGATCTGGAGGATATGTAGCAAAGTTTGTACCACTGGTTCACTATACCAAACAATTTCTTTTCTGGTTTCACAAAATTTATTGACTGAAAATTTGCAAAGCAAATCGGGAATGAAGAAGAACTACTCATAAAGGAAGTCTAGATTCACGAATCAACAAAAATATCCAAAAGCAGAGACAATTCCACAATATTTAGTAGTTACAAATAAGATTGAATTACATAACAGTTACGAAGTTAATACAAAATAAGAGTGGAGCAGAAAAACAACCTTGAGAGTTGAAATAAAATATAATCCTTGAGTAGGCACATTTGAACCAGCTTCAACCTCCAGAAGCAAACATCACATTATTGTACACCTGCAAACGGTTTTACTTAAAATTATTTCCCACAAAAAAATTGGATTCACTTCAATGTTTTATGCTTGATAATGAAGTTTAAGAGCTACGTATATTGTTAAATTAAATAGTAAAATATGTTTTTTTGAGTAATCTAGTTAACATAAACTATATATATTAGTTTTATTTGCATTAATCTAGTTAAAATTGGATTCACTTCAATGTTTTATGCTTGAAAACAAGGACTAATACTGTCAGTTGTAAGAGCAAATCAACAAACTTGAGATAACTACGGACGATTTTCTGCTTGTTCAACAACACATCTATCTTCACTTATTTCAAACCCTGGAAAGAATCTTGTAAACAATATTTTGATTTTTCTTCTTCAAAGCTCATCAGATATTCAAAGTCATGAGAACGTCCAACTGCAAGTGCATAAGCACAATGTGGGACTGCATGTTCATAACCATAAGTTGGGTACTCCAGGTGCTTGACATCTAGATCTGCAACATTTGTGAAACAAGGACATCCTTAAGTAGAGGACAATGAATTGTAAATCAAATTACTTGTTGGGTTGCTCAAGTAGAGGACATTCTTAATTTCATCCTCCCCCAGAAGAGGCCCTCCAGTTTATTTGACAACCAGCAATATTTCACATTCTTCCATGAAAAGGAGACGCCTTCTAACACGTCATGTGTTAGACAAATTTTCAAACTAGACAAATTAACTAAGGATGCCACCTCTTTGTCCCAACCATCAAAAGAATCAGTCATTGAATAAAGTTCTTTAAAATTTTCCAGCTTTGACATAACACCAGGTGCCACTGCCGAAAGCTCTGCATTAATCAAATTTAAGCCTTTTAGATTGCTCAAATTACCTATTTTTTCCCGCAATTCACCAATCTTTGAATATTGGCAGATCGAGTATTTTTAGATTCTTCATTCGTCCAATCATCGATATCTTTGACGAGAGATCGAATCCAACTAGGAAAAGAGCCTGGAGGTTTGTGAGGTATTCAAGTGATTTTGGCACTGACCAAAGCTCACGCATATAATCATTTCTCATCTCAAGGATAACAAGTGTTGTCTTGTTATCCTGGGAGCGAGATTAAAAAACGTATGCTATGAGGCGATTTCAGGGGCAGGACTGGAAACTTTTTTCAACCTCTTTTCTTGTAATCACAGCCGTTCCAAGATTCAGGGCCGGATCTACAACTTGGGTAAGGGGGTCAATTGACCCCCATAGGTTTTGAAAAAAACTCTATGTAGGACATATACAATTTCATCCTTTGCCCCCCTTAAAAATTTCATCTTGCCCCTCTTATAAAACTAAGAATTACAATAACAGATCTCGTATCACAATTGAATTTTAAAACTCTATCAGAGCATATACAATGTCATGAGGGATGATATTGATGACAAACCGACGGATTCCACAAGCTTCAAAAAAAGAGGGCAACCTGGCCTTATTGTTATCCGATTTGGATGTCTCGAGGGGAGAATCTCACGTGTCTAATCATGTTGTGGTATTGAAGTTTTCAAGTTTCCGGCCTCGCTTGATTCGATAAGAGGCTCCATTCACAAATCTTGGGGAATATCTGGTGAGTTCATTATGAGACTTATTGATCAAAGGCATATTTTGGTTTATTTACAATCGGAAAATGAAGTTAAGAAAATGCTTTCAAAAGACTCATTCACGATTCGAGGCGTTAGATATAAAATCTTTCGTTGGCATCCTGGATTTAGCCTTCGAGCGGATCCGAAATTGGCCCCAATATGGATCGAACTTCCAAATCTCCCTTTCACTTTTTTCTTCCAGCAATCATGAAAGCGATTGGGAATTCGGTTGGAAAGTTTCTTAGGATCGATGATGGCACTAGATATTTTGCTCAACCAAATGTTGCTCGTATGTGTGTCGAGATGGAGGTAACTAAACCTTTACCTCATAAGATTTGGCTTGAGAGTACAAAATATAGCGGATACTGACAGCATTTAGAATACCCTGAATTTAAATATTGTGGCCATTGTTCGTTAATTGGACATGAGAAAGACTATTGTAGGAAACTTTTGAGGAAAAAGAAAGAACAATCAAATGATGATGGGGCAATTCTAAGGAAACCAAGAACTCAGAAAAAGACAAGCATATTCATAATCAATCCAAGGAGACTCAAGGACAACACGTGAAGAAGCAAATGTATGTCCCGGTTACTAAAAAATTGATGGAAACAAAGAAAAACATAAGAATTAATGGGGCGAAAATCAAAAGGCCAAGGCATATTAATTGTCTTTTATCCTCGGCAACCAAGGGAGTTGGAAGATGAAGGGAACAACGAGAATCAAAATGAACACTTTGTAAGATAATAGATGCATGCTACCATGCTGCAAACAACAGTCCATCTAGAGAGTTAGGCCAGGTGCGTCAGGGAGCCTCAATACTCTCATTCATCCTAGAGATCCTCATAATCCACCAATCGAACACAAACACACACACAAATAGCTCCTGGCGCTGATTTAGCGCTAGAGGTTTGGCTCTCTAGAAATTTTGTGCAAACAAAATGAAACATTGTCTAGCATAAAGAAGACGTACAATTCTACACTACATGACCAATATTATAAGGTCTTAACCCTGACCTCTCTGTTAATTGGTTTAGTGGTAATAGTGCTAGCTACAAAATATCAAGCTTTACAAAAAAGTAAGGAATTTTGG
Organism: Berberis thunbergii; assembly: GCA_003290165.1. NCBI lineage: Eukaryota > Viridiplantae > Streptophyta > Magnoliopsida > Ranunculales > Berberidaceae > Berberis > Berberis thunbergii. Next base: position 30,868 of record QNQO01001663.1, read on the forward strand.
TGAAGAGAAAGTTATGATTGATGAAAGATGACTTCAAGAATTTTTATTTATTTTTGAAGTTGCTATGTATACTTAATTATTTGGCTCGGTTACACCAATTTTTTGTTACATCGGCATTTTGAAATATTTTGACTTTGTTACATCAACTTAAAGTACGCAACACCAACTTTCCCTTCTTTTTTTTTAATTTTATCTACAGACCATTTGGTGGTGAAATTTTCTAGAAGTAACCATAAACTATAAAGTAAAGTTTAATCACACAATCGTTAAATTTCAAACTTTTATACAAACAATAAAGAGATTCTAACCATCATCATAAACACTTATCATGAAAATGACTAACTTAACAGTTTTATAAATAAGAAGTATATGTCAAAATAACACTAAAGTAGTGTTTGTTTTTAAGTGCTTAGAAGCTAACTACTTCTAATTGAAGTTAAAAATTTTAAACGAGCTTCCTAAATGAACTGTTTGTTTTGCTTCTAAATGGAATGCTAATCAGAAATTGTAAAATTAAAGATGTTTGTTTTTAGTTACTGACTTGAATTTTTTTTTTTTTCATTTTTGAATTAAAGAAGTTGAGCAGTGCACACTAGTCACTGCTCAATCTTTGGAACCGTGTTTGGATCCCCGATCCCGTGATTGGGCGTAACCAAGGTGTTTTCGTCAGGGATAGACAAATCTTGGATGGGTGATGAACTGATGATTGCAAATGTCTTGTCGATTCAAGGTTAAGCACTAGAATTCACAGTCTCTCATGCGAATCTCTGATGTGAAATTGATTATGAGAAGGTGTATGATCATGTCAATTGGAATTTTGTCTTATGACACATGCATAAGATGGTTTTTGGTGAGAGGTGGACAAGGTGGGTTAAAATTGTGTCTCAATCATGCTTGGCAGGAACTGGTAGATTTTGAGAGGTATTAGGCAGGTTGACTCCTTTCATGTTTATGATTGCGGAGGAGAGACTCACTGGCCAAAGCTTGGGAGATAGGTTTACTAAGTGGTTTTCAGGCTAAGAGTGGCTCACTTTTTAGTTTGGTGATGACCCACGTTGATTCATTGATAATAAAATATCCCATGTAGAGACTTTGACTTTAATTGTTGTTCTATTAATTAGTATCTGATTTAAGCTTTTTTTAAGGTAAATTTTGTATATCGGTATATCGTCAAAAAACGTTTCACATATACAGCATAGACGAAAAGTACTTACAACTTTGTCCCCGGGCTGCCTAAATCATCATGATTAGTTGGGTCTCCTTGTTTCGCTTTTTCAATTTCACTAGTTGTGTATTCCGCCTCTTGAAGGCCTTCCTCTATTGTTTCTTGTACGAATATGTCACTAGCGATAGTCTTTTCTTGTGCAACTTGTAAGATGTTCGTAAGAGAATATCTCCAGAATTTAAGAGAAAAGCAGTTACAACTTTGTCAAATATGAGGAGCATCTTAGAGCATTTAAGTGAAAATTGAAAAGTAGTTTGAAGTCTACAACATAGACGAAAAGATGAGAGTCACCAAAAGAGTAGTCTCCTTTATGTTGTTTCACAACAAAATATTGAGTACTGAGCACCAGTTTGACGACCAATTTCTCGAAGAAACACAATTTTGCCTTAAAATCCAAATTTGTATTTCAAGAGTTTTTGTTTGTGTGATTGTGTTCGATTGGGCTATTATGAGCATTTTTAGAATGATGGATGGTACTAGGCCGGGCCTGGTTCTCTAGAAAAGTTCATGGAACAATTTTACTTTTTTGTCTTTAGTCTAATCAGTTGGCACTTCACCTAACAAAGAACTAGGTTGTAGATGATTATCTTTTGGCCTAAGTAATGAGACAATTTATTTTATAAATTAAATAAAAATCTAAGTTAAGACTTAAGAAATTATATTAAGAAAAACATAGTAAAGTGGGTGATAAAAAGTTAAAAACCAATCGTAAGATTTGTGGAAATTAGTGTCACAAGTCTAGAATTCGAAGACTACTAAAAATTTTTTTTTAATGTTAAAAACAAATAAGAAAACATAACAAACACGAATTTGGTTGGCCCATATTTGCCTTAAAAATTAGAATGTTTCATGTTTCAAAATGGTTGATCCTATTAGTTCATGAATTCATATCACCTACTCTCTAGTGTAGGGTAATCAAGATTTACACCCTAAAGAAATTAATTTCAGATTAATCCCTAAAAAACGGTTACAACATGTTTTTTTTTTAGGGTGCAAACGATTTAGAATCTTAGTTCATAGTACTTTTTTAAAATTGAGTTTAGAACTCTAAAACCTTTTTCTTATGAATATGCAAGGTTCAAGCCAAGAAGACAATGATGCCTTATGCGCAATTTTCTCATAACCGTCCTAAAGTAATTGGATATTGGGGTTCATAAATTTTTCTTTGATTTATTCTTAATTTTAGGAAGGAAAAAAATTTGATATTGATTCCATGACATTGGCTTTGGATTGTCAAATAATTAAAATAACTCTAGTCGAAGTTAACATATCTTCTTTTAATCATAATTTAACATTTAGCAACTATATGAAACTATGAATTATGTGTCCAACTTATTTGCCCTGTTTTAGCCATTTCGTTCTTCTACGCTGCCAGTTTTACGTGCATATAATTAGTTATTGAGTTCGGACATGGTTTGATTACCCCTATGGAGACAATGATGTAACCTTCAGGCACGGATTAAAAAAAAAAAATCAACGACAAAGCTAAAAAAAATAAAAATCAAATGTACACTACTCGCGAGGTCATATTGAGAGTATATCTAGTTGAGATAAATAGAGAGAGTATGTATGAGTATATCAAGTAAAATATTGAAGTCCTGCACCATTGTTAAATACAACTCTAATTAAAGAAAAAGGAGTAAATCAAATGAATGAATGTTATAGGATTTTGGGTACCTGATATTGAAAGGGCAACAATATTATACTTGGTTCTAGAGCATACGTTGAGAGAGACGATGAAAGACCATCACTAAAGGATCCCTTCAAATAGATATATGATAATTAAAAGAGCATCAGGACATTTGAGATGGAAATGATGAAACAATGGTTGGAAGGAAGGAAGGAAGGAATTCATTGTATAAAAGCTTGCTAACATTTCACTCCACATCATATATTCATTGTTGCACATTCAGGCTTTTGGTTAAAACATGGCAGTGACAAATAATTGTTTTAGATTGTGCTTTACTCACCTCAAGTTGGATCATTGTTACAAGTAAATGTAAACATGTTTTATCTACTGTTATTACAACAACATCTTTTTATAGTTGCTTTAGGAGGCCGAAGACAAGCCTTGCTTCAAATGCATATCCTCCGGGTAGTTTTTGCAAAACTGATCTGTAACTTTTTTATTTCTTCTGGTAGTACAAGGATTCTTAGGCAACACAAGAAACTCATTACAACATCTTTTTATGGAGCCAAAGGCATCCTATATAGTATTTGAATGTTGATTTCATTATAATTTTAATTTTGGAAAAAAGAAAATTTAATATTGATTCTATTAGCATTGGCTTTGGATTGTCAAATAACAATAACTATAGTCGAAGTTAACATATCTTCTTTTTAATTATAATTTAAAATTTAGCATTTTTGCATTCGTATAATATATGAATTATATTTGGCCTGTTTTAACCATTTTGTTCTTCTACACTGCCAGTAATTAGTTACAGATTTCGGATCTATACTTACTCTGCATGTCATATTGAGAGTATATAAAGTTAAAATATTCAAGTATTGTAACACTTTGTCATGATACTCTTTTGTAGATGGTATGGGTTGTGACTTGATACTATTTTGAAAATAGTAATAGCTCATAATAATAGATACAATTTTTAATACTTCATTAAAAAAACAATGGGTTTTTTTGAGTTTGACACTCACTCGTTTATACCTATTAGAGTTTGACCATCATTTTGAAAATTAATTGAGTCTAACAGTCGTTTCGTTTATACCTATTAGAGTTTGACCATCATTTTGAAAATTAATTGAGTAACACTCGTTTTTTTTACGGAACCGTTAATAACTAACTTTTAGACCATTTTACCCTTACTTTTTTTTATTTTTATTTAATTGGGGTTTCTCCTTACTCAAGTTCTCTCATTTTATAATTGCAATATCACCAGTGGTCCTTGTCCTTCAACTCCTATTCTTTTCCACCAAAACCTAACCTCCACCCTCTCATTACCCAAACAAAATTCCATTAGATGGTATGGGTTGTGACTTGATACTATTTTGAAAATAGTAATAGCTCATAACATATACAATTTTTAATACTATTTTTTAAAACTATAACTGAATTTTTTTTTCCACTATCCAGGTTTAAAAACTGGGTGATAACATCTGTGGTGCAATGATCCAAATTTGCCTTTTGAATTCTCCTTTGGTCAAATTGGGAGCCACCTTATCGAGTTCTTGACACAAAGCACCCCACAAGAAGAACTCAGCCTCCAAGTAATCCAAATTCAATGGAAGCTCTAACAGATCCAAGTCTTGTTGATCAGAAACAACATGGTGATCAGAAGAAGAGATTGGAAACAAAACTAAAACAAGGAAGATGATAATTGTTGATGAGACTTCCATGGCTCCCTTTTTTTCAATCACTCTTTGATTGTTTCTCTACAAGTCTGTTTGGTCTATTTTTATGCATGATTTTTAAACCATGCAAAGAAGGCTTGCAGTGCTAGGTGTGGGAAACAATAAAAGCAACGTTACTTCACACTTCTCCAATATCATTTACTCTTTCCTTAAAATCACTCTCTACTCCAGGGGTAACATACATAACCGAAGTTATGAGGATAAACAAGTATATCAAAAAGTATGACTATGTAGTCTGCAAACACCAAAAGGAACTATTAAGGACAATCATCATGCTTAACTACCATCAATGTAACCACACATTAAACTCTAGCAAATTCAATCTAAGACTAGCATGCAACAAAACCACTAAACAAGAAAATTAAGCAGGACGATAAAACTCCTTGAATGACACAGGTTCCATTGATTTGGCAAAAGAGAGAGAAAGTTCAGCATAAAGGTCCACCACCTTCCTCATATCATTGTTAAGTTCCTTAATAAGGCCTACATTCTGAATAAGATCACGCCGAGTTCGTTTGCGGACAAATTAGCCAAACTATTGCCTAGTCATGTATTTCTTGAGATCACGCCGAGTTCGTTTGCGGAAGATGTAAAGAAAATCATTTTTGATGATGCTCGCGGTAGGAAATATTTGCATGTAACTGATAAGATCCTTTTTTTTGTGGTCTGGGGAGCCCATTTACACCCCGCGCTTGCCTTTCAAAAAAAAAAAAAAAAAATTGTCGGCTACCTTAGATTCTTCATATCAGTCTTCATCAAGCTTCTTATGAACCATTTCTACAGTTTTCTTGTCTAATCAGTCACCATTAGCATCCCTTATTGAATGTGCATCTCCTTCCATGTCTATGCCGAGTTGGAACTCCGATCTCAAACCACTCCTGCATCACAAATACAAAGATGAGTAACTAGTATTCAATCATGAAATCCCTATTTTGCTTTCCTAGAAAGGGGAAAAAAAAGACATAAAGACACACAGTAAACTGGGCATACTATACCGACATCTACTTCATCAGGTGAATGCATTACCTGCACGAGGATGAGAATGTTCAATGGGTCATTATCTTCACACAGTGTGCGTGGAATGAAACCATAGTTATGAGGATAAACAAATGATGAGTACAAGACACGGTCGACCTTAATCAGGCCAGTCTTCTTGTCTAGTTCATACTTGACCTTGCTTCCCTTGGTAATCTCGACAACCTGAGGAAGAATATGGTGTAGTTTAACATACTGAATTGAAAGTTATAAAAGAAAATAAATAGAGATGATACATACACAGTTGACAACTGCAGGAGCCCCAGGGCCTGCACACCAGAGTTAAATATACGAGTTATTAATTCCCTATATTTTTCTGCATAGAATTCTAGTAACAAAACCGACTGGGTGCACAAACTTACGAATTTCAAGATCATGCAAAGGGTGTGCAGCTCCAAATCTCCTAGACAAGGATGAGAGGATCCTTTCGTTGAGTTTACGGGTTGGACATTTCTGATTCACAGCCTCAATTGCCTACGTTTTTCTCTTCTAAGTCTATAGTTTGAAATATTTCAGTGAATTCACAACATATATGTCAAGTGGTACCTCTGTGTGCGTATCCTCCCATTCTCAATTTTGTTGATTTTTGTGTTGTGATTAGGCAACACATCAGTCCTACAACGCTAGACACACATAGTAAATTACAGGGTAGACATACATGGTAAATTACAGACAAACGGGGTGGAAATGGATAACAGGATGGTTAAATTGGATCAAAATTCAAATTTTTGACCACATAGCAATTTGAGATAAAGTTTCCATGATAAATTTAAATGTTTGCACATTCCATTGATTAAGTCTATTATTTACAAATACTTAGAGGTGCTTGAAGCAAAATAACCCAGGCTTTTGTACAATCTAGTTTACAATTAAAACATTTTATCAAACACCTAATGCTCAAACAAAGAGAAGTATTTTAGCAACCTACACATGTTAAGTCTATAAGCACATTTGTTAATTAAAATCTGTTTTTCTCAATAAACACAAAAATCATATTCGCGGTACTTACCATGGCTAGCACATTTGTTTCATGACCCATCTCTTCAATCGTGTGTACCCGTAACCTCAAAGCCACACATGTGCATATATATAACCATATACAAATCATACAAATAGTACCTTGGAAATAGACCAAAAGTGTAGTATTTGTTAGCATTTGCAACTCTCAGCCACAAAAGAAAAAAAAATAAAAATATGTTAATTAAAATCTGTTTTTCTCAATAAACACAAAAATCATATTCGCGGTACTTACCATGGCTAGCACATTTGTTTCATGACCCATCTCTTCAATCGTGTGTACCCGTAACCTCAAAGCCACACATGTGCATATATATAACCATATACAAATCATACAAATAGTACCTTGGAAATAGACCAAAAGTGTAGTATTTGTTAGCATTTGCAACTCTCAGCCACAAAAGAAAAAAAATAAAAATATGTTAATTAAAATCTGTTTTTCTCAATAAACACAAAAATCATACAAGCAGTACTTACCAGGGTTTTGTATACCCTCCATGGCTAACTATGTTTCATAAGCACATTTGTTTCATGACCCATCTCTTCAATCATAACCTCAAAGCCACACATGTGCATATATACAAACCATACAAATAGTACTTGCCATTTCCACAATATTTAGTAGTTACAAATAAGAATGAATTACATAACAGTTACGAAGTTAATACAAAATAAGAATGGAGGAGAAAAACAAAACAATCTTAAGAGTTGAAATAAACTATAATCCTTTGAGCAAGCACATTTGAACCAGCTTCAACTTCCAAAAGCAGACATCACATTATTCTACAGCAAATAACACCTGTTTATTAATACATTGTGAGACACCCCTCCCAAAAACACAGACACACACAATAGATTAATCTGTAATAATAAGAAAAGGGGATATTATTTACCTTGAAGAAGTCAAGAAGGCCCGAAGGTTCTAAATTATTCTGCAGCAGTTCCTGCACAAAATTCTACATGCAAATAACCCCGTTTATTAATACATAGAGAGACACCCCTCCCAAAAAAAAAAGACACACAATAGAGGTATATACATTAATCTGTAATAAGAAAAGGGGAGATTATTTACCTAGAAGTAGGTCTCTTTGAAGATGGTGCGAAGGTGTGATTTGAGGCTGTCGTCTTCCCATTCCAATCTTTCAAACCCTTCAACTTCAAATGTTTTTAGGGTGGAAATAGCTTGTCGACCCAGAGGAAGCTTTCTCATATTTGGACAGTTACCAACTAGAACACTTTCAAGAGGAGAATTGAACTGCAAATTGCCTTGGTAGATGCCTTTTAGACTAGGTAGCCTTGCCAACTCGAGATGCTTCAACGATGGTAGTAAGACTAGGATTGGGTCAGGCACTGGATGATGTTGCACTGCTAATGCTAATTCTTCTTTCTCACCCTCACCCTCCTCTTCCTCATCCTTTTCAATTACATACACCAAGTTTGGGCAATCCTCTATAAAGAGCTCAATTAGTTGTGGGAGACATTGTGCAATACTGAATGGGAAGATGCTTTCCAATTTGGGGCAGTTCCAGATTGTTAAAGAGTTGAGATTTTGAAAACAAGGACTAGTACTGTTAGTTCCGAGAGGAGGCAAATTAACAAACTTGAGGCGACCATGGACGATTTTCTTCATGTTCACCAACCCATATATGTGCAGTTCTTTCAAACCCTGGAAAGAATCTTGTAAACAATTTCTTGATTCTTCTTCAAAGCTCATCAGATATTCAACTGAATCACAGTATCGGACTTCAAGGTACTCCAGGTTCTTGAAACCTCCAACTTGTAAATCTAAACCCACAACATCTTTGAAACCATGGCAGCTTTCTAACTTTAACTCGTGTGTCAGATTGCACAGTGACTTGTAAATCAAATTGCTTGTTGGGTTAACTTCTCTCAAGTAGAGGCCATTCTTAGTTTCATCTTCAAAGCGCTTCACATGAAATTTCCAGTTTATTAACACATAGAAATGTTTCAGATTTTTCCATGGAAAGGAAAAGGAGGCGCTTTCTAACACCTCATGTCTTAGACAAATTTCCAAACTAGACAAATTAACTAACGATGCAACCCCTTTGTCCCAACCATCAATACAATCATTCCTTGCATAAAGTTCTTCTAAATTTGTCAGCTTCGACATAACACCAGGTGCCACTGCCGAAATTAATGCACGAGTCAAATTTAAGCATTTTAGATTGCTCAAATTACCTATTTCTTCGGGCAATTCACCAATCCTTGAACGTCTCAGATCAAGTATTTTTAGATTCTTCATTCGTCCAATCATCGATATTTTTGACGAGAGATCGCATCCAACTAGGAAAAGAGCCTGGAGCTTCGTGAGGTATTCAAGTGATTTTGGCACAGACCGACGCTCAGGCGTATAATCATTTCTCATCTCAAGGATAACAAGTGATGTCATCCTTTCAAACGAGCTCTCTTCATCTATTCGACTCTTACTACTGCTTCTGATCATTAGAGTACGCAAGTTTGGGCAATCCAATGTAGCAGAGAGCTCAAGATTCTCAATCTCCATGAAAGAAACCCGCTTATAATTTTGTATCTCAAACGAATCTGTCGAACGTTTGCCTACATTGACAGAAAACCCTTTTTCCTTAGATGCAATCCATATGGCGACATCACGTACAACGTCATGCATTTTCACATGCCCTTCTTCATCTCCTTCCAACAACAAGCCACGGTTCTTAAGCTTTTTAATGTAACCAAGCAACTTGTTTGCTGCATCCTCCAGAGTCCCATTCACCTTCAAGAAATCTTCACCAACTCCATAATTTCTCAGCTCAGTAAAACTAATATTATAGTCTTCAGGGAAAAGGCAACAAAACAAAAAGCAGAGCTTGATTCCCTCTCCTTCTAGACGATCATAGCTGTATTTCAGAGAATTGATTACTGGTAGCATGATTTCGTGCAGATCACTTGGGTTAGGATTTTCTAATGCCCTGAGTGCATCTTTCCAATCAAACTCATCTCCGCCTTGAAGTAATGACCCAATGGTAGAAATTGCCAAGGGTGAGCCTTTACATCTTGCTACGATATCCTCGGCAATGGGACGCAAAGCAGGCGATTCAGCAGCATCGCCTACCTTTTCTTTGAAGAGAATCATCGACTCCTTCTCTGAGAGAAGTCCGATTTCAATCTGATAAATCGGTTCAATTCTCATCCCAGTGCATACATTTCGGTCTCTGGTGGTGATAATGAGTTTGCAACACACATCATGATTCCTAGAAGGAATACCAATCCGAGCCAAATTTAGTACTTCCCACACATCATCAAATATAATAAGCACAGACTTTTCAGCCTCCAACCTTTGGCGCAGTTTGTCAGCTTTGATGTCTTCAGAACTTCGATCCTCAAGATCCAGACCTAGCCTCTCAGCTATCCCGTGTTGAATCATTTTCGTATCCGGGTCCTTTGATACAACCAACTTGATGACTGTTCTGAAGACGTCGGTTCCTTGCAGACGGTTGTTAACAGTTTCCACCAAGGTCGTTTTACCGATTCCTCCCATTCCATACACTCCAATCGATTTAACTGTTTCATCACGCAATAAGGCCATGACCTGCTCTGTGATCTCATCCCTGGAGTTTAAGTTCTCAACACAATCTTGCTGCACGGGTACAACGCTTGGTGGAGGAGGATCGTAGGCAACACTGCTAAAATTTCCTTTTTCTTGGAGATCTTTAATCTCATCAAGCAGTCTGACTGCCTCTTCACTTAGCCGGCGTCGTGAGCAAAGGTCTGGACATAGTCCTAAGAGACATCTCTTGTTAGCTCTGACTTCTTCATTTAGACTTGTGACACTGGACTGAATGCCCTCTACCTTTTCCAACCATATTTGGACTTCCTCATTAGGTAGTTTCAGATCCCTTTGGGCCTCTTCAAGCTGGGTCTTAACTTGGATTTTCTTAACTTGCAGATCCTTGATTTGGTTCCTGAGCTTGCTGAAGTTGTCATTGTAACGGTAAATATGAAGAAACTGAATCTTCAATTTTCCAAACAACCACTTCCCTGCATCATTGATTGGTGTAGCCAAACACTCCATTGTTGTGGAGGTGAGAATGCTTCAAGATTGAAAGAGTTGCTATTATTCTCAGCAACCAAGGGAGTTGGAAGATGAAATACTGTAAAGTATGAAAACAGACTTACAAGTCTATACTACATGACCAATATTATGATGACTTTACCTCTCTGGTAAATAACACAGTGGTAATACTGATTCAATGTCCTACAAGCAAATAGGACCACAAAGAAAAATCCAAGTGAGGATTCCCCAAGTTATAATTTTGTGTGGATGTCATTTAGGCACACCAACTTCTGACCACACAGCTCTGCTCCATTATTGTCACGGCTCCATTATTGTCACGGCCCCCTTTTTGCTGTCAAAACTTTTTTTTTTTTCCATTATTGTCACGCTTCACTCATGCAGTCACTTTATTTCATTTGATCAACTCAAGAATAGATTCTTAACTAAGTTCAAGATATTTTCTCGACCGTCAGATTGAAACCCTAACTGAAGCTCAATAATGAAAGGGAGATTGAAACCCTAAGTTAATCTTGAGGGGGATGGAGGGTTGCACCCCCTCCCTCGCCTGTTTCCTCCCAATTAGAATTCCCCTTCCATTTATTATGAGCCCCTCTAATTGTTGAGGGAACCAGCAAGGAAACCAGCGACGGATCCCATGATGGGGTAGAGAGCGAAAATCGTTTTCAACACATGCATTTCAAAAATTCAACACACATCCCGAAGGATGGACGGCTCCCACCCCCTGTAGGGTACCTCGCTGGTTCCCTCCACAATTAGAATTTTTCATTTATTATACAATGAAACCCTAACTGAAGCTCAATTATGAAAGAGCAATGCTACATGGTGAGGAAACCGGCGAGGGACGGGACGTGGCGGGGTGAGGACCGCTCACTTCGCTCTGAATGCATACCGTCATTTTTGGTACGCACATCCCAAACGGGGTAAACGATCCCACTCCGCCACATCTCATCCCTCGCCCGTTTCCTCGACATTTAGAATTCCTGATAATGAAATGAGGTTGCCAATCTCCAACAACTTTGGGCAAACCCGTAATCTTATGACAACATCTCTTTCAGCTACAGTGTAGTTGCCGTAAATTATTTTTCCCAAAGTGCGCCTACTCATTTGATCTAACTATGAAGATGCCCCTCAGCTTTAATGGTACTCTTCCACATGCATGTTGGTGTAATTAGTCTCATTCTCACCTAAATATCTCTGTATGTGTGTAAGTGTTACCGATCTCAAAAAATAAAAATAAAAAAAAGTGTCATTAAATTAAAGTGTACCAGGGTGTTGATCCGTGCCAATTCTTTTTTTATTCTATTACAACAACTCAATAATAAGAAAATATTATTACTAAATTTTAGACAAAATAATTATATATAATTATTCTTTTAAAATTGAATATAATTTGGATTTAAAAGTCCATTGGTAAAATGCCTAACCTTCTCAAATAAGCTTAATCCTATCGATATTTAACAAAGCCCATAAGATAATGGTCCAAGAATCGATTGAAACAGTCAACAAGAGTCATCCACCACCATCAAATTCAAATACAATTCATTTGCATATTGCTCCATATTATTAATGATTTTTTTAAGTTTACCACATAATAAATTTATATTGCATTTTTCCCCAAAACAAGCGGTCAACGTACCTTGACAGTTTATTTTTAAAGTAGATTACAAAAATACTCCTGAGAAATCAAAGGCTGAGATTGTATCTTTCGTATCTCGAACATCTTATCTCGAGAAAAATCCTAAGGCCCGACTGAAATCATATCTCGAGGAAGATTCAACAGTTGATAATCTTGTATTTGTTAGCCTTTGATTTCTTAGAGGCATTTTGATAATCTGCTTTGAAAACAGACGGTCAAGACACGTTGACTACTAGTCTTGGCAAAAAATACAACAATTAAGCAAGTAAATATGTAAAAACCATTAATAATAACGGGCACTATGCCAATGACATTTTTTTTAAAATTTTATGTTGTTTACTTTCCCGTGAACCTTGACAAAATATGCAACTCTTGTTGAACCCCAATACATGCCAATATCAAAACCAGGTGAGTCCCATTACTCCAAACCTACAATCTAAGCAATCAAAACACAAACCACCCTTACTCTTTCAAGCATCAACCTTTTTTAAGAACTAAGGAGGCGCATCAAAGGAGTGCGAGGGAGCCTCCCTGGCACGTGTTTTTTAGAGAGAGGGATGTTTAAAAAAAAATCTCGAGAAACCAAACTGACGTCGTTCGACTGCTCTCCCCAAAAAGCTCAAAAGCTAAGTCCCTTCCCCCATTTCGTCTTCGACTGCTCTCACCAAAAAGCTCAAAAGCTAAGTCCCTCCCCCATTTTGTCTTTGATTGTTCTCCACAAAAAGTTCAAAAGCTAAGTTCGAAGAGAAGCTCACCATTTCGTCGTTCCCTCTGCAGCGAATTCAAAAAAAAAAGTTTGTTGAATACTTATTTAATTCTAAAAAAAATAGTACTGGACATGCTCGTAAAGGTCGGTTCGTTCAGACCTTGGAAACGCTCGTTAAGGAAATTATATGGTTGTTTTTTAAACTCAAATAAACATCTCAGCTGAGTTATATTGTAAGACTTTATGTTTATTTTTTAAGGCGTTTCTTGGGAAGGGGTCGAGCATCTCCTACTCTCTTGACTCCGCTATCATCTTTGGAATGGGTCGAGCAACTTTTATCTTTGCTTTCACTTGCAGACCGTCTGCAGTATGTAATCTTTTGTATCCGCCTCAGAGCGTTCGCAGTATGTATATTTTGTATCCGCCTCAAAGTGCTTGTTGTTATATCTTTTCAATAATCAATAGAGTTTGTTTCTTTAATTCTTGTTTTATTTCTTAAATGATCGAAAATCACATAAATTTCTTAAGAAGTCTAAACTCAATATTGACTTGGGAAAGGGAAACAAACAACTTTAAATCAAGCTAACTGTTGATGGAGATGATGTGATCCTGGCCTTATGACTGTTCAGATTTATTCATGCGCACATCTCGAAGAAATCTGAAGGTCTGAATTTAATTGTGTGCGCATCTCGAGAAATCTGAAAGCTTGAATTTAATTGTGTGCGTATCGCAAGAAAATCTGTGGGTGACCTTGTATTTGTTATTTATAATATGGGCATACTGCAAATTACCCAAAAAAAAAACTTTCACTTCTTCCTCCTCTTCTATTTCACTGCCCCGCCGTCATTGACATAAGAGGAAGAAAATGAGGAAGGAGTATAAGGGGCTGTGAAACAAATGAGGAAGGAGGAAGACAAGGGAGGAGGAGGAGGGGTTGTGAAACAGATGAGGATGGAGGAAGTGGAGGAAGGATGAAGGGGGAGGTGGTGGCGAGGCTACGAAACAGAGGAGGAAGAAGGTGAAGAGGTGGCAGCGGGCTGCGAAATAGAAGAAGTGGAATTTTTTTTGGTAATTTTCAATATGCTCTCTTTAAAAAATAGTTATTACAAGATCACCCCAGATTTTCCTCAAGATGCATGTACGATTAAATTCAAACCATCGGATATTCTCGAGATACATGCACAATTAAATTTAGATCAACTGATTTTCTTCGAGATGCGTGTACCAATAAATATGAATTGCCAGACTTTCCTCGAAATATGTGTTGGATCATTAGATTTACCTCGAGATGTGCACACAATTAAATTTGGATCGTTAGATTTACCTAGAGGTGTGTGTATGATTAAATTTTGACTGTTAGGTTTTCCTCGAGATGAGCTGTGTAAGATGCAAAAAAAATTAAATCAACTGTGGATTTTCCTCAAGATACGATTACGATTTCAGTTCAGCCTTAGGATTTTCCTCGAGATGAGATGCTCAAGATACGAAAGATTTAATCTTAGCCTTTGATTTCTCAGAGGTATTTTAGTAATTTGCTTTGAAAACATACGGTCAAAACACGTTGACTACTAGTCTTTTCAAAAAATACAACATGGATTTATTAAGGGGGTAAATATGTACAAACCATTAATAATAAAGGGCAATATGCCAATGACATTTTTTTTTTTTTTTAATGTTGTTTACTTTCCCGTGAACAGTGAAAAAATTTGCAACTGTTGTTGAACCCCAATACATGACAATATGAAAACCAGGTGAGTCCCATTACTCCAAACGTACAATCTTAGCAATCAAAACACAAACCACCCTTCCTCTTTCAAGCATCAACCTTTCTTAAGAGCTAGGGAGGTGCATCAAATGAGTGTGAGGGAGCCTCCCTGGCACGTGTTTTTTAGAGAGGGGGATATTTTAAAAAAAAATCTCGAGAAACCTAACTGACATCGTTCGACTGCTCTCACCAAAAAGCTCAAAAGCTAAGTCCCTCCCCCATTTTGTCTTTGACTGTTCTCCCAAAAAGTTCAAAAGCTAAGTCCGAAGAGAAGCTCACCATTTCGTCGATCCCTCTGTAGCCTTCGTTCCCCATTTCATCTTCAATTTTGTCACCGAGTTCAAAAAAAAATGTTTGTTGAATACTTATTTAATTTGAAAAAAAAAATAGTACTGGACATGCTCGTAAAAGCCGGTTCGTTCAAACCTTGGAAACACTCGTTAAGGAAATTATATGGTTGTTTTTTAAACTCAAATAAACATCTCAGCTGAGTTATATCGTAAGACTTTATGTTTATTTTTTAAGGTGTTTCTTGGGAAGGGGTCAAGCATCTCCTACTCTATTGACTCTACTATCGTCTTTGGAATGGGTTGAGCAGCTTTTATCTTTGCTTTCACTTGCAGACCGCCCCGCAGTATGTAATCTTTTGTATCCGCCTCAGAGCGTTCGCAGTATGTATATTTTGTATCCGCCTCAAAGTGTTTGTTGTTACATCTTTCCAATAATCAATAGAGTTTGTTTCTGTAATTCTTGTTTTATTTCTTAAATGATCGAAAATCACATAAGTTTCTTAAGAAGTCTAAACTCAATATTGACTTTGGAAAGGGAAACAAACAACTTTAAATCAAGCTAACTGTTGATGGAGATGATGTGATCCTGGCCTTGAAACGAGTCCGGATTGCCTTAGAGGATATTTTCGGCGGACTGTTGAGGTGTCAAAAAGTCTAGTGAAGAGTAAACCTTGTAGAGGGGCGGATCTCTTTTCTAACGGAGTGTCGGGAAGATGTGCCCCTGCTTGACAAGGCCTTCTTATCTTGCCGAGCGGAAGAACTTGATGTTGTTGTATCGTTTGAATCAGATGTCTCCGCCGGTGACTGACTTGGCAGCGGATCAGACTACTTTGCAAGATACTGCTGGATCTGGGAGCACTCTATCTGCTTTAGTGCAGCATAGTGGCAACCTCGTGCCGTTGGTTGGTCTCCAACAGAATAGCAAACGCGTATGTCCTCGTACGCGGGTGGTGTCCGCATATCCAACAGAGTCCGCTTGCGGGACCTGTGCAACTAGTCTTCATTGGGTCTGACTCCATGGAGAACGTATATTATTCCTGGGGTCTGCTTATCTATTTCTTTTACTGACTCCCCCTGGTCTTTGGTCTGATCTGACTGCTTGTCAGATTTCAGGAATTCTTTCAGCTTGCCTTTTCGGATCCTGTACTCCACTTCGTACCTTAGACTCTTGCAGTCATTGGTGTTGTGACTGCCTATTTTGTGGTACGCACAGTACTTGTCGTTGTTCCGTCTGGCAAGGTCTCCGCGTGTATTCGGAGGCCACTTTAATTTCTCCCAGTTCTTCATGGAGTTGAGTACATCCGACAAATTGGCATTTAGGAGTGTCACGGCCTGGACCCAACGAAGTTGGATGATTTCTCCGGTCCCATAGTAGGAATCTAGCTTCGGGGGAGTGAACTTCCTTGGGAGGGCCTCGTTCATTGTCCGGTCTACGAATGGCGGGATGGAGAGGCGATACAGGACGTCAAGATCATGTGCTCCTCTGCGAAGGGGATTCCCGGGGCCGAGCCTCTTTGTCCTAGCGACAAGCTTGGCATTAGCCACATAACCTCCCTTAGTCTAGTAAGAACTAACGAGGGCTTGGCTCTCTTGCGCCTGTTCGCGACCATTCTCCAGTGGCGGAGGCATGTGTTGCTCCTGATCTCCATTAGCAATGGGTGGATTCTGTCGTGCGAGTGTCTCCACCGCCTTGATGACCTGTTGTATCTGGGACGTTAGCACATCGATTCTGGGGTCCACCATTACTGCCGTCTGCGCGTGGGCGTGAGTTGGCTGTCCATGCGCTGCAAGAACTGTTAAAAGAGGCGGTATAGGGACAACTTGAGCGTTGGATGTGTCCCCTAGTTCTCCATTGTTGCATGACCTGGTGATCACCATCTCTTTGAGTTTTGGTAAGAGACGACGCTTAGTCTAAAATTAAGAACTATGTCGTCCCCACGAACGACGCTAAACTAATGCAGTTGTTTTTCGCTCCCTGCTCTAACCTAGTCTTGCTGACCTGTTTAACCTGCACAAGTAGCAAAAGTAAGCCACAGACCATTGTGGGGGCGACCGATAACACTCTGATGCTAAAGTCAGACAAGGATCTGAACAAGGTGTAATGATGTAACAGAAAATTTGTAGCGTACCTTAGCTTACCAATCTCATGTCTTATTTATAGTGCAATGAGTTTTGGTTTAACCAGACCATCGTAGGCGAAGATTAGGGAGGAGATCTTCGTGGAAATCCCTTTATAATTGGGAGTCGTTATAACAGAGAAGTTTCATGTTAGCTCCGTGTTCCCAGATACGCGGGAGGTAGTTCCCAATCCGAGAGCATTCCATGGAAGGGAGTTTCTCTATGTGAAAGATACTCTGGTATTTGCTTCCTAGTTGGGAGCAAAGAGCAGCTGTAGTTGCCCGTCCAAAGCAAATCCTCGAGATACTTGCCTGAAAAGGGCTTGGGTATTGAGGATAGTTGTGAGACGTGTGGGCCTAGCATGTTGTGAGAGTCCAGGCCTGCTTGGCGGGCTAAAGTTGAGTGCGCTGAGAATCGCTCGGGCTGGATCCGTATTGGGTTGTTGCTTGAACCCGTAGTTCCTCAAGATCATCATGACATGTGTACGACTCAGGGGTGTGACAGTATTTATGTATCATCAGCTACTCCCCCCGAGTTAGTGGGTCGTAATATCGATTCGCTAAGTCATATCTGGAAGGGATGTGTCGTTCATGATGATTGAATCTGAATCGTTGCTTGAGCCGCGCGCTGCATTAATTGAACGTGTGTTGGTTCGGCAGAAAAGAGGCAAAGGATTCCATGCAACCATTGATCACAAAATCAAATGGTGGTTGTGGAGTGATACATCAATTTAGCCTAAAATGTAAGGGTCCCCTTATAGATTATCATGGCATAGGATTCCATGCAACCAAATACACCCTAATCACATGTTCATGGGACTTTCATTCCCACCATTGATCACAAAATCAAATGGTGGATGTGGAATGATATATTAATTTAGCCTAAAATATAGGAGTCTCCTCATAGATTCTCATGACATAGGATTCCACGCAATCAAACACACCCTTAGATATAATGTTGATAGGGACAATAGAAGTCATGGACCACTACACTTGCACCTTCATAGGAAAACAATTTTAATTATCATAATCCTTCTACCAAGAGGAGGAAATTTTAAAGTCCAAATGTTGATTCTACTCTCAGTTTTGTTAAGAATAGGGTGGTGTTCTTGATTGGAAAGATACGAAGCTATAAGAGATAATGCCAAATAAGTGATCGGTTGTTAGAGATTCTATATTAGGCTTTTGGGGTTGTCTGCCAAGAGTTCCCTCGGTTAATTATATGATAGTCGTACCCTTTTCTAGTTCCTTTTGGATTTTTATTTTTTCATTAATATAGACTTCCCTTCATGAGTAATTTTTAAATTTCTATTTGCTTCGTCTATTTTCAGTCAATAAATTTAGTGGAATCAGAAATAAAAGTGTTTGGTACAGTAGTAGCATTTTTGGTTCATGTCATCCTATCTCGCTCACAAATAAGATTCCATAATAAACACCTTCAAAACAGCTCAGTTGTTGGTTATTTGAGTAAACAAAATCCCATATGATCGCCTTCATGAATGTCTCCAATGTCTGAGTGCATCGACCTTTAAGAGCATTTACAGTACTAGTAAGAAAGGCATAGTCTAAAATTCGTAAAAACATGCTCCATGGTAAACTAAACCCTTATAGACAGTATAATGGATTTGCAAATTTTATCTCATGTTGCAATAGAATTTGGCAAATGTGAGATGAAACAGATCGAGTTTTGATCAAATTGACATAGACGACTCTAAACAGTTTTTGGCAACACATTATGCACTAGAAATCGTGGATGCATATTCAAGAAACTTTTCATCTTGCTCAAACTCAGACATGTCTTCATCCAACATGTTCACCCATGCTTCTATGCCATCTCCGGAACTTGTGTCCATCAATATAATAAGACCCCGACAAGGAAAACCACTTATACTTACCCATATAGGTTTTCCCCAACCAAAGTCAGTTTCATACCAAGGAAACCTACACCAACTACTGAATATAGCCAAACCTGTCTCACCTTTGGCAACACCAGCTAGCTAGTCCACCCAAGAACAATTCCAAGTATGCATTACCACATAGTATTCTTCTCAAATACTTGCCGTCGATTTTTCTTATAGCATCCCTGAGCTTGCTTACAAGTATGTGAGTCTCTTTCTTGCTTTCTAAATCCTGACTAGCTGTGAAGGTTGAACCAAATACATTTCCTAAGATGTTCTGAAGTCCTTCAAGCTTCAATGGTGGATCCATTCTCCCTCGAAAGTTTACTGCATGGATTGCAACATATTCCTTCAAAAGTCCTTTTTTAGCTCGGGTCGTTTCCATAAGACATCTCCATATCAGGGCAGACACCGCTTCAACACGGGTGGGGTGTGAGACATGCGAGCTATTAGCCCCTGCTACCTTTGGGGATGCTATCTTGGATAAATCAAATACAAACCTTTTGGTTACAATCTTTCCTTTACCTCTATGAATGAATGCGGATGGAATGTACCCAAGTAAATCTCTCTGAGGGAAGATACAGGAGAGCTCAGAGATGGGAAGGATAACTTCTTTACAACTGCGAGTTTTAGCAGCCCAACAACTGATGAATTTGCTCATTGAATAAGCATCAGAAATCTTATGTGACAAACACACATATCATTATCCCTCCACAATCAAACACATTGACTTGGATGGCCAAAAGTACTTTCGAGCCAAACTTGGGTCCATGCGCAGTATCAGCCACATCAAAATGGGGTTCATCACATGGCGAGAACATTTTTAGTACATCAGCAACATTTGGTTGCAGAGTCACTTCTGATAATAAACCGCTGACACGAGCTTCTACATAGTTCGCACCTTCATCATTGCAATCAACAGATGTGTCACCATTTATCCTCCCTGCTAATGGGTAGAAGCTAGTTAATGTTTCTGATAGAGATCTCTTTAGGCGACCATGTATATCAAGGTTATTGATGTCGCTAGGACTGTTATTAGCATAGGAAAGGAAGATAGGAATATAGGAATATAAAATGGAGGAGCAATCTGATCAAGGAAGCAGAGGTTGAAGGTTTTAAGGTGGAGAGGAGTTGGTGAGGATGGCTTGATGGACTCTCTAGAGATAAATTGAACCTTCATCATCATCTTAGAATTGAGGAGACAACTTTAAAATGCACTTTGTGAAGCCAAACATTAGTATTAGTTTCAAATTGTACACATACATCTGTTTGGCTTCAATTTGCTGGATTTGAAAGGGACTTGATTTACATATCCATCGATAAAAACTATGGAGATAAGTTCACCAGAGGATTGATCATAACATTTATTTGTATTTGATGAACCTGAGATGGCATGAATGGCTATTTTAAGTATTAAATCTTCGAAAACAAAGGAACAATGCCGTTTTTTTTAAAGAAAATGTACCTCTCTAGAGAAACTGTTTCTTCATTGGAAACTCCTCTGTCAAGCTAATGTTACAAAAGTGCCAATTTGGTGTAGTGTCTGGGCATCTTGAAACCTGTTTCTTCATTGGAAACTCTTCTGTCAAGCAAATGTTGTCCCTTGCTATCACTAAGAAACTGATTTGATGCATGATACAAGCAGATTCTTTTCACAAATAAATAAATCAATAAAAATATTTATATATTGAGCGATCAACATAAATTTGAGAGTTAAATTTTTTTTTTTTTCTGAAATCACCAATAGATTTCTAGGCCAACCACATACGCATAAAAAATAAGTAAAAAATAAATTGTATATTTTTTTATGGACATGATATTATGTTAACCGGAAGAGACAACAACATGAGATGATGGCAACGATGACAAAAGGTTGTTCAATTAATCACCATTTGAGCTAATGAGAGAGCCTCAACATTTACAGAGCTATTTACAAGCATAGACAGACAGTCTGCCAGCATATTCTTAAGCCTGTATAAGCATTTGGTTTCATACTGTCAATTGTTACCTCAATAATGGAGTGGATTACAAGGTTTTGGATCATTTTTAGAGGAATTTTTACGAACCTACTCATCCTTTAACTCCCCTAAATAATGATCTTAATTTTTTATATTTATTGCTCTCCAAATGAAGATTTGTCGTTTCTATGATGACCAATATAACAATTAAAAACCAGTTTCCCAGCTTTAAGGAAGTTGCTCTTTAACAACCATTCTAATATAACATAATCTATAGCAGCTAAATGACACAGTAGCTCTCAAATGATCAACAATAGCTGCTAAATGACACTATAGCTATCATTAATAGCCCTGAAATGACACAATTTCTTACTATTTAGTGATTGTTTATGAAAATTCTTCTATGCATCCAAAATTTTTGGATGTACCGAGGCATTAAGGTACTTTAGATTTTTCGGATTTTAACTTTTGTGAATTTGATTAGCAATTTAAGTGATTAGTAACTTTTGTATGCCATGTTAGAATTTAAGTAAGTGGTAACTTTGGTTACATCTCTACTATCATAAGGACTGAAGTCTTACAACTTACAATGGGTGTGTCTTTTAAATGAAAAAGACTGAAACATTTTTTTTTACCATTTTGCTTTTATCAATCAAAACTAAGTCCATCTCAAACAACTTTTGAATTTTTCATTTTACTCTCCACATTTAATATTTTTTACAATCAAAATTAAAACTTTGATTTTGAATGCAATTACTTTTTACAATCAAAATATTATTTTTTTACCATTTTGCTTTTCACAATTAAAACAAGCACCTTTCAAACAACTTTTGAAATTTTCATTTTGCTTTCCACATTTGATATTTTTTACAATCAAAATTAAAATTTTGGTTTTGAATGCACTTACTTTTTACAATCAAAATATTTTATTTTTTTTACCATTTTGCTTTTCACAGTCAAAACTAGTCATTCTCAAACAATTTTTGAATTTTTTATTTTGCCATTCACATTTAATATTTTTTACAATCAAAATTAAAACTTTGGTTTTGAATGCACTTACTTTTTACAATCAAAATTAGAACTTTGGTAAAAAAAAAAAAAAAAACAAAGTCTTACTCGTGCGAAGTTTTCTCCAAAAGGCCTCGTCACTATTAGAGAGTGAACTACTCCTTATAAATCTTTGTGACAACTCTTTATTACTTGATGTGAGATTATTCAAACCAACACTATCCCAACAAAAATCGTGCTACTATAACATCATTTGAATCGCTCATAGTTGCAACGCGGTGTTTCTACATACAATCGGATTGTCTTCCATCAAAGTAGTTCAAGTGGAGTTCTTATCCTGGCAATTAATAGTCAACCCGCCGGGGCTCAGCTGGTTAGACACCACCCCTCATGATAGGGTTGTGGTTTTCGAGCAGTTGAACTCATCAGGGTAGCTTTATGCTTATCCAAATTGATGAGGTGTTATTTCAGCCCAGAATGCCCCCTCTCATTGTTGCACCCCACAGCTTGAACGGTCAAGTCATGTTCAATCCAAGTATCTCCAGCAGACTTGAGGGTGTTATCTTCTAGTCATCCAACACTGAACCTACATGGGAATTTATTGGAGGCTTTTCAAGTTGATTGTTTTGGTGTAAATAACACCACACTATGCCTGGCAGAATTGATGGTTTAACATAATCCTTACCTGCTCAGGCCATATTGGCACACATATTACTAGTGATATAGAAAAATTGATCTTCATCCATCACATTCTTGCTACAGCTACTACTGTTTTCCAATCTTTTCCATCCATCCTCTGGTAGGGAGGTTCCCTTAGTAATCTTTGGCCCTCACATGAAAATAGCTACCATTAGAATGGAACTGATATAGGTTCAAGTACAGACAACCGAACACAATTATCATACTTATTATGTAAGTTTTTGTGCCTCATCTCTTCACAGAGCTATAGGGATCTTCACGGTCAATCTTACAGGAGACGTGCTGACACGAGTGGCAAGCTCAATTACAGGGAAGGTTTTGGACAACACTATGGTTGAATGCCACGCGGCCAAAGCAACCCTATTACTCATCCAAGTGAGGCATTGGCGGACAGGGCTGGTGTTAGGAGACTCAGGGTCTCTTATCTCTATTCTGTACGATGATCAGCGGGATTCTCAGACTGACTTTTGTTGGACGTGGCATCCTCTTCTCACCAGCATTAGGCGATTGTTTTCCATTTATAACTTTTGGATAGACAAATTCTCTCAGAGGGATCTGATAGTTTGGTGTGGAAGGGTAAAGGTGTGGGCTTCTCGGTGAAAGAATTTTCGGACATGTTGGCTGCATCTCATTATGAGACCCACTCTAACCCCTTCATTTCCTCTCACAAAAATCTGGTATGGGTGAAAACATTTTTCCTCGGATTAATTTCTTTAGTTGGTCAGTATTGCATGAGAAGATCTTGACTAAAGATAGGTTAAGGAAAAGAGGAATCCACACAGGGAGTCTTTGTGTGCTTTGCAATGAAATTGACGAGACGCTGGACCATTTGATGTTTCACTGCAGTTTCTCCAAATCCATTTGGGGCAGTTTATTGGCAGAATTTGGTTTGAGTTTGATGTTTCAAGGCTCCATTTTAGATTGGCTAAGTTGGTGGTCTCAAGCTAATCCTTCCCGTCGGGGGGAGTGGTTATGGCGTAGGGTCCCTCACGTTCTCATGTGGTGTGTGTGGAAAGAAAGAAATAAAAGGGTATTTGAAGGACTCAACAGATCAGAACACTCTATCTTTATCGAGATTAGAGAATTGCTGTGGAGGATGAGTTCGGCTTGTAATTTGTTTAGGGATTTGGGTTTTGACACTTTCATGGTGTCTTGACATTCCTTGATATAGGAATGTTTCTCTTTGTTTTTTATTTCATTTTCTTTCATTAATAAACATCTTCGTGTTTGACCAACAAAAATATATATATTGCAATTATATTAATAGAGAACTCAACTATGATAAGGCTCACAACTTCACTTCAATAGTAGGCCATCAGTATTGTAAACCTTATTGTTAATATGAATGTTACAAGCTTAAACAAAAAAAAAAAACCCACATTATGCACATGACATATTATGCATTACAGATTATGATGATGATAATAATTGTTTTTTCAAACATGGAGTCATGGAGAGCACATGCGAGGAAAGTCTTGATACGGGTATAAAGACAATATGTATTATTCAATTTTATTTTGATTTTGCAAAACTATTCTGCAGATTCGTTGCATGTGAATTTTGAAGTTTTTCACTCTAAAAAGGAGTTTGAATACACAATTTTGATGTAGATAGTAGAAATTGAATTCATGAAAATATGCCAAAAGACAAAACATTAGTCGCCGAAAATAGAGAATTAGAACTTACTAGTTGTCTGTTGATAGGTGCCACAGAGGAACGATAACAGGTGTAGTGGTTGTTATATAAAAAGTGTTTTTGTTATTACCATCATTTTGACTAGCGAGTGACTGTGGGCATTTGAAAATGAGGATGTGCAACGAATTTAGAATATGGCACGATCTGATGTGAGGGAGATGGGAAAATCTCTAACATCCTTGAATAATTTGATGTCTTCGATCAAAGTATTTCATTGAATACTTGCAAAAGGGTGAGTAATTAACAGACTACCTAAGCTTTAGCGTGTTAGAGCTTGGCGGATGGTAACCAATGGCATGACAGCTTAATGGTCAGAGCTTGGCAGATGGTACCACTAGGTCATGGCTTTGAACCCTGCTGGCGGCATGTTTAGGGTTATGGGATCCTGAAAACCTAACTCACTTTCCAAAAAAACAAAAAACCACCTGAGCTTCTTAGCTGATGTAAGGAGTGAATGTATGAGCGATGAATGACATTTTATAAACATTTCAAAACCTCAATTAATTCATACAGATTTAGACATGAATGTCTGAATTTGGTCAGCTAATTTAACTCCGTCTTCTCTAATTATGGCTTTGCAGTCTTGCAGATTATATTGATTAGATAGACCCTGTTGATTAAGCCCCCTCGCGATATGTAAAAAGGCGATTTGCAGAGCTTGTTATGCTTTTGTTCAAGCCAACATCATCTCGGACTGTGGAACAACATATATAGAACTCCAGACCTTGAAATCAATTTAACACATTAAGGCATGTACATGGAAATTTCAAATAATGTAAATGAAACACCATTCCAGCTGAAACATATGAGAATGGAGATTGACCACATTTTAGTTTAGAATTGAGCAACCTTCCGTGCCATATTAACAATTGATAATTGATCGTGCATGTTGTGCTCCTCCTCAATAACCCACCTGAGTATAAGACTACTGAACATGCACAGTGAACTAAAGAACTCTGCTTGAAATTCTTTCCACAACTCTGCTTGAAATTCTTTGGTCGAAGAGGAGACTATGGTTCAAGCTAAGCGTTACAAGCGCAGGTAGGGTATGCATATGATCACTAATTTGGGATTGGATTTCTAATGATGTTGTGGGAGTGGCAAGATTGAAAGAAGGTTTTCTTCTGTCACTTGAAAGCCAAACAACAAAGAAAAGAAAGCCATGAGTACAGAATAAAAGGATAAAAGAGTAGAGAAGGCAACTAAAGAACTCCATGTTTCTTGAGGTGCTATAGCTATAACTGCCTTAATCAGCTCCATTGACATGTTGTATATATAATTGTTGATGTTGGTGTACTGTTGGTGGTATAGCAGTCCATATTGAACGAGTCCTGGTTAATAATGCAACTAGACTACCATGTGACAAATTATCCATACAGGATAATATTATTTAAAATTATTCATCCAAAAATGGAGAGAACTTGAGGTAAAGTCCTGGTTCTCATGCCTCTGAATTCAAATGGAGTATTCAAATTGATATTTTTTTCAAAATTATTCTACAAGTTCTTTTCATTTGGACAATAAAAGCTGAGGGTTTTCCTGTTAATCAGGAGTTTACTACCCAATTTTGATGAAAATTTAATCGACGTGCAAAATTTAGTTGCCGAAATAATTGAAAAAATAATGAAAGAGTATTTTTTACCAATTATGGTTGATGGCTGTCAGAAAGGAACAATAACTTGACTAATTTTTAGGAGTATTATCATTTATTAGAATATTAGCGTGTAGGAGACATCTTGACTGATAATCCTCCGAAACAGTTTACAATTATGTAGTTGTCTTGCATACGTTATATATTGTCTAAGGCTTATAGCAATTAATAAGTTGTCTTGTCATATAAACGGTTGATACACACCCACGCACTGCAAGGTGAGGCTAGACCTATTATGGACTAAAATATAGCTTAACTGATTGCAAGAGCCGTCTGAATTACGGTACGAAAAGCTAAATAAACTATAACAGTTTGCCAATAATAGTTGCTGTCTTATATAGGGTCATACATATATGGTTTCTAACCAATAAACTGGTAGAACAAACTACATATCCCCCTAAATATAGAAAAATCTGGTAAAATATGTGTTAATACCACCTGAAATTTGGTAAAATATATCATAGATATTCCGAGATATTTCGCCAAATCTCTAATCACCATACAGATTATTAGCTCTTCTTTAGAACCTCCATTCAAAATTTATGGTGTTTAAGGGAGTTGCTATTTGTACTCCACTCTACAAATATAACAACATATATCAGTATAGCTGATCAAGGCAATTCAAGAAATGGAGTTTTCCTGGCCATGGTTGCACAACACAGCTTGAACAATCGGATGAGCTTCCATAAAAGTATTTCAAGCAGACATGTGCTAGGATATTTTTGCAGTAGTCAACTGCCCGGAATTGAGCTGGCTAGACACCCGTCCTCGTGTGTGCTTAGGAGACTATCCGTGTAATTAAACACTCTGGGGCCAAAATGCAACCAATCACCATGCATTCTCATCACTTTTTTTAAATGCAATGGTGTTTCACATTCCTAGAAATTTCAGTGTACATCGCCCATATGTTTAACTAAGTAGGCCTTATAGAACTCGAGATCAATATATGGAGTTGCTATGTTAATTTTGTGAGTCATCTGACTTATGCCTGTGCCTATGATCCTGTTGAATATATAACTCTTCACTGAAAATAGAACAAGAGGTTTCATCTAGGAGTGTCACAAGTTTGAAGTCATGGAAGCTATATGTTGATATTCAAATAAAGATACAAATAAATTTTTGTTTAAATAAGTTGTTGATAATTGGGTATTCTGTTTAGTGACCCTCGCCTTACTTGGCGAAAATTACAATGAAAATGATGTAGGGAATGAAAGTCCAATATTTTGAAAAAAAATTAATTAATGACAAAAGTGTGATTTTTCACCTATCAGGATGAATGAATACTTAAAACACACTGTATACCGGACTCTACACCCCTTATTTACCTGTTCAAGTAGCGCCTTCGACTGACATCAGCATGCATGGATTTGGTTCAGAGTTTGCCCATGACAAAGCTTGGTAAGGATTCGATTTCTTCTAGTAGTAGATCAGTTTACTGAAATAGCTCACTTCAGCCTTGTAAGAAAACTGTCGTGCTACTCACATTGCACACAAGTTTCTAATTAATTAACTTGGCTTCCAAGTCCGGACCAGTAAAGTTTACCATAAGAATATAAAGTCGCTTACGAAGCTTGGGTTTTTTTTTAAAGGCGAGCAGGGTTTAATTGGTTCCAGAACCATTAAACGCTTTCAACAAGATTTGAACTCTGAACTTGTGATACCATCCGCTACGAGTCTTTTGGCTGAGCTAGTGCCCCGTTGGTAAATGGCACATTGTTACTGGGCTTGTAAATTCGAGCTAAAGACAATGATGGTTGTACTTGTCAACGCGTCCTTTGGTTATGATTATGTATGCATCTGCATTGGTGAGACCTTGTTGATATGGCCTTCACTATATGTAAAAGACAATTTCGCATAACTTGCTATGGTTTTGGTGGAAGAAAAAAGGTAGGTTGTTCAAGCAACATCAAGTTTTCCAACAGTTTTGACTAAATATATTAAACAGATCCACAACGACGATTACATCTGAGCGCGTACATTGAAATCCAAATAAAAGATACACCACTCCAGCTAAAAATTTATGAGAATGGAGATTGACCACATTTTGGTGTAGAACTGGGCATGCTTCAGTCACTGTATTAAAAGTTGGTAATTGATCCTGCATGCTGTGTTCTCCAGAGTAAAATCAGTAACACGACACCCAAACATATGAGTACTGAACTACTCAAAAGATAAATCTACTCAAAGATGAACTGGTGGTTCAAGCTGAGGATTACAACTGCAGGTAGGGCATGTTGGGATACGATTTCTAATGCTGCTGCTGGAGTGGTAATGTTGAAAGATGGTTTTCTTTCGTCACTTGAAAGCCAAACAACAAAGAAAAGGAAGCCATGAGTACAGAACGAAAGGATGGAAGAGTAGAGAAGGCAACTATAGAACTCAATTTTCTTGAGGTGCTATAGAATTGCCTTAATCATCTCCACTGCCATGTTGGTGAGGTCTAGCAGTCCCATATAGAATAAGCCCCACAGCCAATGCAACTTGCATGTGTTTTCTTTCTCAACTTGATAGTGTGATTAGCCAATTAAGCAGTGTCTATTAAAAAAAAGGAGAAAGAAAGTCGTGGTCTTGGCGTCTATAGAAAACAAATTAGTATGTTCAATTTGATTTTTGGGAGTTGCACTACAAGAGAGTTAAAGCTCACCTTACTCATGAAGTCAAATACATAATTTTGATGTAATAGTGGATATATAGATCAGTGAAAATTCCCCGAGTGACAAAAAATTGTGGCCGGAATAGTAGACAAACAAAGCCAGAAGATTTTTACCAATTGTCGGTAGGTCATTTTATAAGGAAAATATTGGTTTTCAGAAAGTTGTGGTTGCATTATTTTGACTAGGATGTGACTATAAGTGCAGTAAACTTGCGAAGAATGTGCTTTTTTTTTATTAAACCCTTGTGCACCATTGTTATTTTGGACCACAACATTCATTGTCCCTTTCTTTTCTCATTTCCTCGATCTTTTTTGGTGCAATTTGGGTCACATGCATCAAACTACTCTTCTTGTTATCTGCAACATGATCTCCCGTAATCATCGTCTGTGGTTACGTCCTTAATTTGAAAAATAAATTCAACAGAAAGCCGTTGACCAGTATTGATCCTCCCTGCTACTGCTACTGGGTAGAAGGTAGTTAATAATTCTGCCAAAAATTTCTTCAAGCAACAATGTATATTTGTGCTTACGGTGCAGTTTTCACTGTTGTTGGCATAGAAAATAAGGATGTGAATGTAAAGTGCAGGAGAAATCTGATCAAAGAAAATTAAATTGAAAGTTTTAAGGTGGGGTGGAGTTGGAGAAGATGGTTTGATTGACTCTCTGGAGATAACTTGAACCTTCATCGTAACAAGGGAATGAGATCCTAAAACTCCAATTTGTGATGCAATATCTCAAATACTTCTATGTTATATCCTTCTAGTTCTGTTTGATCTAAAAACGACATTATAACCATTCAGAATTTGCCGCTAAAGTATCTTTCAGACCATCCGGCTAGGAGTCTTATTAAACATGGGTGTGAATGGGTTGTTTCGGATTAATACTGAAAAATACAGATAGATACAAACCATTTAGACAAGTACTAGACAGAGGGCTGAACATATGTGCTGTTGTCTTATATTAAAGGCCATAGGTATCAAGAACCAAAGTTCAGTCCAAAATCAGAGAATGCAGAGGCCATCGATCTGGCTGCAGAAAGCCAATTCATTACTTAAACCAGATCGTAACATTGCATGGTATGTGTCCTACCATTTTTCAATTGTATTATCACGCATTTGAAGCTAGAGTCATTAACAACAGAAATGTTGGGTGTCTATTCAAGTTTTGGTCCAAAAGCTTCTTGTAAATTTCTCAATTCATGTGCAGTGTAAGTTATCTGGATGTTGATTCACAAAGATCGACTTGTCATATCAAATATACAAACTAGCTAGTTAGTACGTAACTCACTGGAATTCTTACATTGTGATGTAAATATAATTCACAAAACTTAAAAACACCTCTTCTCAAAACACAAATTAACACAACTATTCAATAGGCATTCATGGAACAAGGAACTCTTCATCTTGTTCAAACTCGGCCATTTCTTCTTCCAACATGTTCACCCATGATTCAATGCCATCTGATCTTGTATCCATCAATATAACAGTATCCTTACCAGGTAAACCAGTTGTGCTCACCCATATCGGCTTCCCAAAACTAAAGTCAGCTTCATACCAAGCAAATCTACACCAACTAGTTAATATCATCATCCCCATCTCACCTTTATGAACTCCTGTTACTCCATCCAAGAATGTTTTCATGTATTCATCACCGCATAGTATTTGTCTCAAATACTCACCATCAATTTTTCTTATAGCATCTCTGAGCTTACCTACAAGTATGTGAAGCTCTTTCTGGCTTTTCAGTTCTTCACTTGCAGTGAAGGTCGAAGTGATTATGTTTCCTAAGGTGTTTTCATGAGCATTAAGAGGAGGATATAGTCTCCCTCTAAAATTCACCACGTGTATCGCCATATGTTTCTTCATGAGTCCACCAAGGCAGACAACACTTCAACACGTGTGGCATACTCAATTACAGATGAATTATTGGCGACTTTTGCTCTTAGGGAGGCTATCTTTGATGAATCAAATATGAACCTTTTTGTTACAATGTTAACTATACCTCTATGAATAACAAAGACGGGATGTGCCCAAGTAAACCTCTCTGAGGGAAGATAGACGATAACTCAGTGATGGGATAGTTCATTGGAGTTGAGGGCCTTAGCTGCCCAACAATCAATAAACTTGCTCAGTGAATATCAGAAATTTTGTGTGACAAACAGACACTGATCACTATCCCCCCACTGTCAAATGTATTGACTTGGACGGCTAAGAGCACTTTCGACCCAAACTCAGGTCAAATGGGGTTCATTGCAGCAATTTTACTACACGAACAACATTTGGTTGCATCTTCACTTCTGATAGTTGACTGTTAATAACCCGAGCTTCCACATAATCCACACCTTCATAGTTACCGTCAATGGAGTTACTATCAGTATTGATCATCCCTGCTACTGGATTAGATGGTAGTTAATGTTTCTGCCAAAGATGTCTGTAAGTGACAATGTAAATTTGAGCTAAAGATGTTGGTTTCATTGTTGTTGGCATAGAAAAAGAGGGTTGGAATGTAAAGTGGAGGAGAAATCTGATCAAAGAAACATAAATTGAAAGTTTTATGGTGGGGAGGAGTTGGAGTGGATGGTTTGATTAACTCTCTGGAGATGACTTAAACCCTTATCATCTTGTAAGGGAGAGTAATCCTAAAAGTTTACTCTTTTATGCATGGTCTCAAATGTTATATCCTTGTAGTTTATCTTGTTTGATCTAAAAAAGACATCTACAAACATCTTGAATGAACCTCTAGAGCATCTCCTGGACCATCGCCAATGACCCGCGACCGACGAATAACATAGGAGCAAAATGGAATGTTTTCGCTCAACACTGAAAAAGACATAGAAGATACAAACTATTTAGGCTGGTACTCGACAGAGAGCTAGGCATATGTGTGTCATCTTATATAATACAAATTTTATAATGAGAATCTCAATGGAACAAATTAACCTTCAAATATATGAAAAAATTAATGTCGACTGTATCTGATTATAGACATCGAAATCAATCTCAGACCTAATAGCTAAACATTTGGCATGTACATCGAAACTTCAAATAATTTAAATGTAATATCCTTCCAGTTAAAACATATGTGAGATTAACTACACTTGGTAGTTGATATATCTTTCCAAGCGTTTGGACTCAACATATGATATATCTTTCCACAACTCTGCTCGTGGTACTTTGATCAAAGATGAACCGATAGTTCAAGCTGAGTGTGGCAACTGCAGGCAAGGCATCACCAAAATGGAATTGGATGTCCGATGATGCTGCAGGAGTGGTAAGGTTAAAAGAAGGCTTTCTTTTTTCACTTGAAAACCAAACAACGAAGTAAAGAAAGCCATGGGTGCAGATCAAAATGATGGAAGCGTAGATAAGGCAATTGTTGAAGTCCATAACTTGAGAGTTGCCTTGATCAAGCTACATTGATCTGTTGCTGTATATATAGTTGTGGGGTTACTGGTTTAGCAGTCCCATATTGACCAAGTTACAAGCAACTAGACTTGGTTCTTGGAGTTAATAGTTCCACGTGACAAATTTACGCAATGAATTTGTTCAAACATGGAGAATATTGGGATAAAAGTCCTAGTTTCAGGCCTGTAAAGACAAGATAGTAGCAACTATGTGAAGAAATTTCTCAGCACCTTGGGTAGTATGCTTTCAACTTGAAAAAATCACTTGGAATTTGTCACGCAACTGAACAATAATGACTGCAACGCAATGGACTAAAATTAGCCATCAAACCCAAAAGCCAAAATTACCCTCGCATCTGAAATATACCATTTCCAAATAGTTAAACATATTTGGTAGGCAAAAATGCTTGAAGTTTAATCCTTAGTATTATAATCACATTAGACTATCACTGCACAAGCAGATTGGAGTATGGGTTTCACTAAAGAGGTGAAAGAAAGCAAACCCTCTGTTAAACCAGCCTTTTAAGTGATCTTTTCTTTTGCTTTACTAACACAACCTCCTAAATCAAGCAACTCACCAAGTATAAATACAGGCTCATCTTCATACCACCATCTCAACTTCACCACCCCATTACAAATGGCTATGGTGCAGTTCATGTTATTTGCCATTTCATGCCTTCTTTCTCTTTCCCTTGCCTCCTTAACACCTCATCATGGCATGGTCATGGAGGTGACGGATGCTGATGTCAGGTCGGAGAGCAATCTAATCTCGCTGTATAAGAAATGGCGTTCCATCCATGGTGCACACATAACAGAAAACTCATTGTTGAAGAGATATCAGACGTTTAAGGACAACGTTCACTTCATACATGCAAGTAACAGAAGGCCTAACGTGTCATACACTCTAGGATTGAACAAGTTCGCTGATATGAGTAATGAGGAGTTTAGGGCGATTTACACGACTTCACCAAGCTTTCATGCAAGAAGGGCAGCAGTGCAAGGTTTCATGTATGAGAATGTTACTGGGTCATTGCCAAGCTCGATCGACTGGAGGAATAAAGGAGCTGTAACTGGTGTTAAAGACCAAGGACAGTGCGGTAAGTAGAAGACACAAGTTCTACTGTTATTTTCATTTTATAATTACGAACTAAAAGCATTTTCATTGTTTTGCCTAACGAATGGCATGTCGGGGAACTGAGTGCAGGGAGCTGTTGGGCATTCTCAACTGTTGCAGCAGTGGAGGGGATCAACCAAATCAGGTCAGGAAAGCTGGTTTCATTGTCTGAGCAAGAACTGGTTGATTGTGACAAGAAAATAAATGAAGGTTGTAATGGTGGCCTCATGGACTACGCTTTCCAATTCATTGTCGAAAATGGGGGAATTAGCAGCGAGCTTGACTACCCATACAATGCTAATGACAACCAATGTAACTTCGCGAAGGTATTAGGACCAAATTGTTCGCAATGGTCTGCATACCTAAAACTTCTGATTCAAAGAATGAGTGTTGAAGTGTAGCTAATGAGTGAGTACAATATTGCATTTTTCAGAGTTCAAACAAGGTTGGCATAGATGGGTACCAGGATGTTCCAACCAACAGTCATGAGGCCCTGATGAAGGCCGTCGCCCATCAGCCAATTTCAGTGGCAGTAGATGCTGGAGGCGTTTATTTTCAGTTCTACTGGAAGGTAAGAATTCCTCTAGTGTAATGTTTTCCAACATTATTTAGCTGCATTTGAGTAACTAACAGGATGAGAATTGAAGTAATACACTTAATTTTCAGTTCTACTGGGTGACTTCATATGCAGGGAGTATTCAGTGGAACCTGTGGAACGGACCTGGACCACGGGGTTGCAATCGTTGGGTATGGCAAGACAAATGAAGGGCACAAGTACTGGATTGTGAAGAATTCATGGGGATCGGATTGGGGGGAGGATGGGTATATCAGGATGCAGATTAACGAAGCAGAGGAGGGGTTATGTGGGATCAATAAGATGGCGTCCTATCCTATCAAACTTGCTTCCAGTCCAAACCCTGCAACGAGTAATTCCATGCACATTCCTCTTGGCAGAAGATCGGGACAATCCCTGCTGTTGAGACAATGACCTTGCAAACTGAAACTTCAGCACTCTTTTCTGCCACTTCAAAAATCTGGTTTAACTTATAGGTTGCCCTAAACTCGAGAGCTATCATGTATAACAGAATTCAAGCCAAGGTATGATAATCATAGAAGTAAATGAACAATGGGTACTACAATTAAAATGGACAGCCAATTTATAAACCAAATTTGAATGTAGTGATCGGGTAGATAATACCTGTGATGTGAAGCCCCTAACGAGTAAGCGAATAACAACTATATGATGATGACAACAACTAACGATTTGTTGCTTTCTGAATTTGAAGTGCAGTAGCTTGTAAAACAACATTGACTTTGTCTCCTTATATACAAACTTTGTATAACACCAAAAGTTGGGTCAATGTGTTCCCTATACAGTAGTGTTCATGACCCTTGAAACCTGACAATCCAAAACAATCAGATGTAATAGGGTTGAGCGCTAAGATAATCAATAACAATCCATGAGCATCCCACCTATTAAAACATGTTACTTATTTTATCTCTCACATCTATCACAAAATTGAGAGCACTGCAATTACCAACAGATATCTCTGTTCTAGCTTGATTTCTGAGTTGCTATCACACGGTGGGGAACAAGCACTGCCTCGTTAGTTGCAGCTTTTGATGCGGCAACCTCTTCCAAGCGCTTCCAGGTGGCTTCCCGTTTAGCTTGAACATCCTTCTCTTGTGCTTCATGTTCCTGATACTTGAGTAAGCACTCCTCAAACAACTCAGGATCAAGATCAGAAAAGATTTTTCGAACATTGAGCGTCAGGCTTTGGACTGCCTGATTCCAATGGTTCCTAGAATTTTGTTCCAAGGCGGGGAAGATAATAGGTAGTACGACTCTACGGTTCTGCTTAATCAAGTTCTCAATATGATCGTTGTTCCATAAGAATAAAGCCCTTTCTGCTACCTGCAACCAAAGTCTACCAATTCAGGAAACAATGTGTGGACTACATTTCAAGAAAGTTAATCCAACGTTTTAACTGTACATGCAATTCTTCTCCAGTATCATAAATACAGTCACCACTCTTATTGTAAATTAATATCAATGCATTAATAATCTGAACATTTGCAACCAACTGTATAGGATCCTGATACCCAAAAGTAAGTCTCAGGCTTGTTCAACTTTTGGTGCCCACGGGCATCCCAAAGCATGATGTCTGAAAGGGTGCACAACCCAACTGGAGACGTACTCCTCAATCTAAATAGAGATGTGCAATCTTCTCAAAAAAAAAAAAAAAAAAAAAAGTGACTAATGCCATTTTGGGAAACATTTGGCCACAACACAAATTCCAATATAGAAAGAAAGTGAAATACAACTTTTCTGTAAAAGACATACAAAATTCAATGTTGGAGTTGGGAAAGAGTATGCACATACAACCCGGAGTTTTCAGAATTTGACGTGTTATAAACATTGAGGAGCTTATCTTAGTATGGCCCCAAAAATGTACATTAGTTATATGCATGTAACAAGGAGTTAAGACTGATGATTTTAATCAGGGGGTGTACCTAGCTTGGAAATCAAGGATGAAAGGCATATACGAAATGAACAGTTAATAGGCAGAAGCAAAAGCAGTGAAATAGGCATTAAAACAGACATCAAAGTAAAGGAAAGTT
The DNA here is from genome assembly GCA_003290165.1 of Berberis thunbergii. Classification (NCBI taxonomy): domain Eukaryota; kingdom Viridiplantae; phylum Streptophyta; class Magnoliopsida; order Ranunculales; family Berberidaceae; genus Berberis; species Berberis thunbergii. The sequence goes on from QNQO01001663.1 coordinate 66,786, forward strand.
ATCCAGAACAAGGAACAATGTAATATAAGAATTCCAATGGATCTAAAATATAACCATTTTTTTCATTAATTTGTACTCTCCAATAAAAACAGTATAAAAATACAACAAAAACATATATCCCGATCTTGCTTTTAATCGTGGTGTTTCGTGTTATAGATATTAGATAACTTTAGGCATATCATGTCCATGTCTTAATGCTTTTTTTTTTCTTTAGATTATGTATCATTTTTTGTATCTCGAATTAATGTCCATACTCAGATAACCAGGATGTTATAGGATTGTTACAAACACAACTAATTTGCAGTAATTAGTAAATGGGGTAGATTAAAAAATTTGGATATCTTTAAGTATGGTGGGCGTCAAAGACAGAGTTTGACGCGTGATTATTTGGGCATAGGAGAAAAAAGAGACAGAAGTGCTCTTATAATTGGAAAAAATTAAAAATAAAATCATAAAGATGGCATCTTTTGTTCCCGTCATGCACTCATTGTGACCTACTATAAGATAATCTTTTCCACTTAACTAGTTTGCGATATCACTAAAGTATGCAGCTACTACATGCTCCAATTAGTATTTTCTATACCAATTTATTAATGCAAGTGCGAATGTTATGATCACAAAACAGTCTATGGATATGATTCAGATAATGTTACAGCAGACTCCGCTTGACCCAGAGTTAGCAATCCAGGAAAGAGAGGCAGTGAAGAACTATGCATTTGCAATCAGAAGTTAAGCATAAATCAAGAGCCAAACATATGAAAGAGGGGGACGAAAACGTAGCCTATTTTCATAATTACTTGAGGGAGAGAAGATCAAAAAACAAAATTCTTTCGATATATAACACTGATAATGAAAAGTTGGAATCAATGGAAGACATAAGTGCTGAATGTGTAAAGTATTTTGAAGGGATTTTTGGTGGCCAACAGGAGCAGTGTGACTCATCTATGATTGCAAATCTTCAAGTAGAGCGTACAGTTGATACTGATGAGAGCAATGAACTGGTGAAGCAGATTTCAAGAGACGAAATCACTGAAGCTCTTGCTGATATTGATTCTAGTAAAGCCCCTGGACCTTATGGGTTCTCCCCGTTGTTCTTCAAATCAGCTTGGAGGATCATAGGAGACGACTTTGTGAAGGCCCCAAAAGAAACTTTTTCAGAAGTGGCAGACTATTGAACTAGGTAAATGCAACATGCATAGCATTTATTCCAAAAGTCACTAATGCTTCTTATTTTTCTGACTTCAGACCTATATCGAGTTGCAATGTGCTCTATAAATGCATTACAAAGATTATGATGCACAAAATGAAGAAGGTGATACAGAAACTTGTCAATCTGAAATGTGCTCTATAAATGCATTACAAAGATTATGATGCACAAAATGAAGAAGGTGATACAGAAACTTGTCAATCTGAATCAATTTGCGTTTATAAAAAGGTACATTCATGATAACATTATGTTGGGGCATCGCGCACATGCACTTGCGTGTACCCCTTAGTCATCTGGGCCTCATTGCTAATAGGGAGTGGAACATCTCCTTATAAAACCTTAGTGACGACTTATCCTTATTTGATGTGGGACTATTCAAGCCAACATTTTTCTAACAGACGCTTGAGTTAGTACGTAATTACCACCGTGACCTAGGTCCACCTAGTTGTGTTGCTAAAATAGATTTGCGGAAAGCTTATGACACTATCAATTGGAGCTCAATTACTCATATAATGTGCAGAATGAACTTTCCTGAACAATTCATAAGTTGGGTCAATGCATGCGTATCTACTACCAGATTCTCTATTGCCTTGAATGGGTCGCCGAAGGGTTTTACAAGGGCAGTAAGAGGTATAAGGCAGGGTGTCCTATGTCCCTGTATCTGTTCGTACTTGTAATGGAGATATTCCACCTATTGTTAAAGCAGAAGGTGGAAGGAGGTATGTACAAAGTACATTACAAATGCCAGGATCCTGAGATTACTCATCTAAGTTTTGCAGATGACCTTATGGTTTTCTTTAATGGAGATCCTCAATCGGCCTCAGCCCTAATGAATGTCTTGAGCAGCTTCAAAGCTTGTACAGGCCTGGATACAAACTGCAGCAAGAGCAGTTTGTATTCCTCTGGAGTTTCGAGCAGTGCAATGCAGAGTATCACGAGTTCACTTGGCTTTAATGTAAGCACATTACCAGTCACATATTTGGGACTGCCACTTGTTACTACAAGACTCACTTACACAGATTGCTTACCACTGATTGAAAGGGTCAGGAAGCGAGTGACATCATGGAAGAGCATAGTGCTTTCTTATGCTGATAGGATCACATTAATAAAGGCAGTACTAAATAGTCATCATATATATCGGTCTACTTGTTATGTGCTTCCTAAGGAAACCATCAATGACTTGAATGCAATATTTCAAAAAAATTTATGGTCTGCTGTTGACACTTATGTTAAAAATCCTATGGTCAATTAGAAAAAAGTTTGTCATCCTTATAAAGAAGGAGGACTTGGTATAAGATGCATCGAATCCTCGAACATTGAAGCAATGACTCGTCATGTTTGGAACGTGGTGTCCAACAAGGAAAATTTATGGGTGAAGTGGGTAAGAAAGAATCTCATAAGAGGTAAAGATTTTTGGTTGATTGATATTCCCAGGGACTGTTCTTGGTGTTGGAAGCATATTTTAGAAAGCAGGGAGAAAGCTAGCAGCCTAATTTTACACTCGATTGGTGATGGTGAGGATACTTTCTTGTGGAAAGATCCATGGCACCCTATGGGTATACTAATGCCAAGGTTCCCATCACAATTACAGTATGATTCCTTGCTGAATAGAGAAGCTAAAGTGAATGCCTTAATTAGAGGTGGAAGGTGGGACGCTTTACCCCATGATCGTGCTTCTATTCCAGAGAAATACTCAGACTTGCAAGCTGTGGAACTTGATATTAGGTTCAAAGATGAGGTGATTTGGATAGGGAGGAAAATGGTGAGTTCTCGAGCCAAGCTGCGTACCAATCGATTAGACACAGAGAGACTGAAGAAGCTAATTGGCCGAGACTGGTTTGGTTCAAGGGAAAGATTCCACGACAGAGTTTCATCACTTGGCTAGTCATGCACAAAGCCTTGAAAACTCAAGATATAAGTTGAAGAGATGGAAAATGATTGAAGTGTCAACCTGCAGCCTGTGTAGTAATAATCCAGAGAATGAGGAACACATATTGTTCTTTGAATGTTGGTACTCCAATCTTGCTTGGTTGCATGTTCTGTACTGTTTGGGATACAACCGTAGTCCATGACATGGGAGCATGACGTGGAGTGGTGCTTAAAACACTTCACTAACTCTCCTCGCACATTAGTTAAAAAACTTGCATTCAATGCAACAGTTTACCACTTGTGCAAGAGAGAAATATGAGATTGTTCCTTGCGCTTATAGCTAAAATCATTGAAGATGTCAAGCTTCGCATAGCTGTGCTTGAGCTGAAAGTGGAAGATAATGAGCAGAATAGGAGGTTCTGTGAACGATGGAGATTGGCTGTTCAGTTCGAAATTAAAAATAGCACCACGCATGTCTGAAGAAGACCAGAGATTGGCTGGCACATGGTTAACTCAGATGGATCACTTGAAGGGCGCAATGGAGGCTATGGAGCTTTAATCAGAGACCATGATGAAATAGTAATTGCTGCAGCAGCAGGGACACAAGAAGGCCACTCTATTATTCTTCATGAACTTCAGGGTGTTGAACTTGGAATCAGATTAGCCAAACAGCATGGTATCAATAGAGCCATCTTCTGCATGGACTCTCAGAACATGTACAGATACCTCTCTACAGATAAAATACCACCATGGGAAGCACGTCACACGGTCAGGAGAATCAAACTAATGCTCAATGAGTTTGAAGATTACAAATTGATGCATGCTATCCAAGAAACTAACCAAGCAGCTGATAAGTTGGCCAGTCTATTGCTCAATGCAGAATATTTAGAGATTACACGTAGCTCCTTTGCCGAAGATCTTAAGAAAATTATTTTTGATAATGCAATAGGTAGAATTTATACTCGAATGTAATCTGATCAATCTTTTCAGTGGTCTGGGGAACCCATTTACACCCCGTGCTTGCCTTTCAAAAAAAAAAAAAATGTTTGTTGAATACTTATTTAATTCTGAAAAAAAAAAAAAAAAATTGTACTGTAATAAATGCTCTTAAAGGTCGGTTCATTCAGACCTTGGAAACACTCCTTAAGGCAATTATATGGTTGTTTTTTAAACTCAAATAAACAACAACTCGGCTGAGTTATATTGTAAGAATTTATGTTTATTTTTAAGGCGTTTCTTATGAAATCTTATTGATTTGGGACCGAGATAAGTGCAGATCTGGAGGATATGTAGCAAAGTTTGTACCACTGGTCCACTATACCAAACAATTTCTTTTCTGGTTTCACAAAATTTATTGACTGAAAATTTGCAAAGCAAATCGGGAATGAAGAAGAACTACACATAAAGGAAGTCTAGATTCGCGAATCAACAAAAATATCCAAAAGCAGAGACACTTCCACAATATTTAGTAGTTACAAATCAGATTGAATTACATAACAGTTATGAAGTTAATACAAAATAAGAGTGGAGCAGAAAAACAAAACAACCTTGAGAGTTGAAATAAACTATAATCCTTGAGTACGCACATTTGAACCAACTTCAACCCCCAGAAGCAAACATCACATTATTGTACACCTGCAAAAGGTTTTACTTAAAATTATTTCCCACAAAAAAATTGGATTCACTTCAATGTTTTATGCTTGATAATGAAGTTTAAGAGCTAGGTGTATTGTTAAATTAAATAGTAATATGTTTTTTTGAGTAATCTAGTTAACATAAACTATATATATTAGTTAACATAAATTAAATATATTAGTTTTATTTACATTAATCTAGTTAAAATTGGATTCACTTCAATGTTTTATGCTTGAAAACAAGGACTAATACTGTCAGTTGTAAGAGCAAATCAACAAACTTGAGATGATTACGGACGATTTTCTGCTTGTTCAACAACACATCTATCTTCACTTCTTTCAAACCCTGGAAAGAATCTTGTAAACAATATTTTGATTTTTCTTCTTCAAAGCTCATCAGATATTCAAAATCATGAGAACGTCCAACTGCAAGTGCATAAGCACAATGTGGGACTGCATGTTCATAACCATAAGTTGGGTACTCCAGGTGCTTGACATCTAGATCTGCAATATTTGTGAAACAAGGACAGCCTATTATTTTTAACCTGCTTTGTGTCAGATTCCACAATGAATTGTAAATCAAATTATTACTTGCTGGGTTGCTCAAGTAGAGGACATTCTTAATTTCATTCGTCATTCGTCCAATCATCGATATCTTTGACGAGAGATCGCATCCAACTAGGAAAAGAGCCTGGAGGTTTGTGAGGTATTCAAGTGATTTTGGCACTGACCAAAGCTCACGCATATAATCATTTCTCATCTCAAGGATAACAAGTGTTGTCTTGTTATCCTAGTGGGAGCAAGATTAAAAAACCTCTGCTATGAGGTGATTTCAGGGGCAGGACTGGAAACTTTTTTCAAGCTCTTTTCTTTTAATCACAGCCGTTGCAAGATTGAGGGAGTTAATCTATACCGTTGACGTTAGTGGCGGCTAGGGTTATGGCAACGACACAGCCAGCCAAATGAGAATCCCCTGCGGCTGGCCGGGAAGAGGAGGGGGCTGTGAAACGCTCCTTTGCGCAAGTCTTAGGCAATGCCATGAGGGATAATCTTGATGACAAACCAACGGATTCCACAAGCTTAAAAAAAAAAGGGCAACCCGGCCTTATTGTTATCCGATTCGGATGTCTCGAGGGGAGAATCTCATGTGTCTAATCATGTTGTGGTATTGAAGTTTTCAAGTTTCCGGCCTCGCTTGATTCGATAAGAGACTCCATTCACAAATCTTGGGGAATATCCGATGAGTTCATTATGGAACTTATTGATCAAAGGCATATTTTGGTTTATTTACAATCGGAAGATGAAGTTAAGAAAGTGTTTTCACAAGACTCCTTTACGATTCTAGGCATTAGATATAAAATCTTTCATTGGCATCCTGAATTTAGCCTTCGAGCGGATCCGAAATTGGCCCCAATATGGATTGAACTTCCAAATCTCCCTTTCGCTTTTTTTCTTCCAACACTCATGAAGGCAATTGGGAATTCGGTTGGAAAGTTTCTTAGGATCGATGATGGCACTAGATATTTTGCTCGACCAAAAGTTGCTCGTATCTGTGTCGAGATGGAGGTAACTAAACCTTTACCTCATAAGATTTGGCTTGAGAGTCCAAAATATGGCGGATACTGGCAGCATTTAGAATACCCTGGGTTTAAATACTGTGGCCACTGTTCGTTAATTGGACATGAGAAAGACTATTGTAGGAAACTTTTGAGGAAAAAGAAAGAACAATCAAATGATGATGGGGCAATTCATAAGGAAGCCAAGAACTCAGAAAAAGACAAGCAAATTCATAATCAATCCAAGGAGACTCAAGGACAACACGTGAAGAAGCAAATGTATGTCCCGGTTACTAAAAAATTGATGGAAACAAAGGAAAACATAGGGACTAATGGGGCGAAAATCAAAAGGCCAAGGCATATTAATTGTCTTTTATCCTCGGCAACCAAGGGAGTTGGAAGATGAAGGGAACGACGAGAATCAAAATGAACACTTTGTAAGATAATAGATGCACGCTACCATGCTGCAAACAACAGTCCGTCTAGAGAGTCAGGCCAGGTGCGTCAGGAAGCCTCAATACTCTCATTTATCCTAGAGATCCTCATAATCCACCCATCGAACACAAACACACACACAAAGAGCTCCTGGCGCTGATTTGGCGCTAGAGGCCTGGCTCTCTAGAATTTTTGTGCAAACAAAATGAAACATTGTCTAGCATAAAGAAGACGTACAATTCTACACTACATGACCAATATTATAAGGTCTTAACCCTGACCTCTCTGTTAATTGGTATAGTGGTAACAGTGCTAGCTACAAAATATCAAGCTTTACAAAAAAGTAAGGAATTTTGGTGAAGAGAAAGTTATGATTGATGAAAGATGACTTCAAGAATTTTTATTTATTTTTGAAGTTGCTATGTATACTTGATTATTTGGCTCGGTTACACCAACTTTTTGTTACACCGACATTTTGAAATATTTTGACTTTGTTACACCAACTTAAAGTATGCAACACTAACTTTCCCTTTTTTCTTTTTCTTTTTATTTTATCTACAGACCATTTGGTGGTGAAATTTTCTAGAAGTAACCATAAACCATAAAGTAAAGTTTAATCACACAATCGTTAAATTTCAAACTTTTATACAAACAATAAAGAGACTCTAACCATCATCATAAACACTTATCATGAAAATGACTAACTTAACAGTTTTATAAATAAGAAGTATATGTCAAAATAACACTAAGGTAGTGTTTGTTTTTAAGTGTTTAGAAAATAACTACTTCTAATTGAAGTTAGAAATTCTAAACGAGCTTCCTAAATGAACCGTTTGTTTTGCTTCTAAATGGAATGCTAATTAGAAATTGTAAAATTAAAGGTGTTTGTTTTTAGGTATTGACTTGAATTTTTTTTTTTTTCATTTTTGAATTAAAGATATTGAGCAGTGCCCACTAGTCACTGCTCAATCTTTGGAACCGTGTTTGGATCCCCGATCCCGTGATTGAGCGTTACCAAGGTGTTTTTGTCAGGGATAGACAAATCTTGGATGGGTGATGAACTGATGATTGCAAATGTCTGGTCGATTCAAGGTTAAGAAGTAGAATTCACAGTCTCTCATGTGAATCTCTTATGTGAAATTGATTATGGGAAGGTGTATGATCATGTCAATTGGAATTTTGTCTTATGACACATGCATAAGATGGTTTTTGGTGAGAGGTGGACAAGGTGGAACATATTAAGAGAACATATTCCGTGGAAGGCTGTATTGTGGTAACCTCATGTTCGTCTTCAATAGTGTTTTGTCTCACATTTGCTGATTTCGCTTCAAGTAAGCTTTTAATTTCGGTGACCAATGCATCCATGCCTATTCTTGCAATTTTTGAATTCAAAACATTGATGTCTTGGAGTGTTAGCCAATCCATGGCCGCTGTTGGATCTTCTCCCTGTCTTCCATCAGTTATCTCCCGTCCTACTTCAGGAAGTGTAAAAGCTGATTTTGAGGTTGCATCAACCTCTTCACTACATCTTCCTCACTTCCTTTTAGTGCATCTTGGCCCCTGTTCTCGGTTATCTTTGGGATAGCTACCTCTGGTTCCACGCCTACCAGCTGATTTGTGATGGGAGAAGCAAAACGTATCTGATCAGAGTTGAGCAATTCATGCTCACCATTTTGACACCCCAACTCCGGTTGTTGACACCCCAATGCAAGTTGAAAATGATGTGCCCCAGACTGTGTCCCAAGGACCATAAGGATCAGCTCATCATCTGCCTGGGGGGCTCGAGGTCCCGCTCTTTGTAATATCTTAATTCGGCTGGTGTCAATACTTGTATTCACATCTTCAAACTTTGGACTTGTCGTCCCCGGGCTGCTAAATCATCATGATTAGTTGGGTCTCCTTGTTTCGCTTTTTCAATCTCACTAGTTGTGTATCCCGCCTCTTGAAGGCCTTCCTCTGTTGTTTCTTGTACGAATATGTCACTAGCGATAGCCTTTTCTTATGCAACTTGTAAGATGTTCGTAAGAGAATATCTCAAAAATTTAAGAGAAAAATAGTTACAACTTTGTCAAATATGAGGAGCATCTTAGAGCATTTAAGTGAAAACTGAAAAGTAGTTTGAAGTCTACAACATAGACGAAAAGATGAGAGTTACCAAAAGAGTAGTCTCCTTTATGCTGTTTCACAACAAAATATTGAGTACTGAGCACCAGTTTGACGACCAATTTCTCAAAGAAACACAAAAAGCATATAATCAATACTTAAATGGTTGATTAGGCCCTATTCGCCTTAAAATCCAAATTTGTATTTCAGAGGGTTTTCTGTCTTTGTGATTGTGTTCGATTGGGCCATTATAAGCATTTTTAGAATGATGGATGGTACTGGGCTGGGCCTGGCTCTCTAGAAAAGTTCATGAAACAATTTTACTTTTTTGTCTTTAGTCTAATCAGTTGGCACTTCACTTAATAAAGAACTAGGTTGCAGATGATTATCTTTTGGCATAAGTAATGAGAAAATTTTATTTTATAAATTAAATAAAAATCTAAATTAAGAGTTAAGAAATTATATTATGAAAAAATAGTAAAGTGGGTGATAAAAAGTTAAAAACCAATCGTAAGATTTGAGGAAATTAGTGTCACAAGTCTAGAATTCGAAGACTAGTAAATGTTTTTTTTTTTTTTAATGTTAAAAACAAATAAGAAAACATAACAAACACGAATTTGGTTGATTAGGCCCATATTCACCTTAAAAATCAGAATGTTTCATGTTTCAAAATGGTTGATCCTATTAGTTCATGAATTCATATCACCTACTCTCTAGTGTAGGGTATTCAAGATTTACACCCTAAAGAAATTAATTTCAGATTAATCCCTAAAAAACGGTTACAACATGTTTTTTTTTTAGGGTGCAAACGATTTAGAATCTTAGTTCATAGTACTTTTTTAAAATTGAGTTTAGAACTCTAAAACCTTTTTCTTATGAATATGCAAGGTTCAAGCCAAGAAGACAATGATGCCTTATGCGCAATTTTCTCATAACCGTCCTAAAGTAATTGAATATTGGGGTTCATAATTTTTTCTTTGATTTATTCTTAATTTTAGGAAGGAAAAAAATTTGATATTGATTCTGTTAGCATTGGCTTTGGATTGTCAAATAATTAAAATAACTATAGTCGAAGTTAACATATCTTCTTTTTAATTATAATTTAAAATTTAGCATTTTTGCATGTGTATAATATATGAATTATATTTGGCCAAATAAAAGTCAGTGCCAAATTGCTTACTTGTAGGCTTCATTGACCTTAGCCTGAGATCCATATAGCTTGAGAAATTCTAACCAACCAAGAAATAATCTCCCCGTCCATATCCAGAGTCTCCTTCCAAGGAATGTAGGAGTGGGTTGTGGTCGTAAGTACCAAATGCACCACTTCTTATAAACTGCTTGGCCTCTTCAAATCGTGGATCTGGCTTGAACTGCAATGTCAGCATCAAAGCACTCACAATAAAATTAGATTAGATCAACCAAAGAACTGTATTGTAGAGATGTACTACAATTAGATGAAGCCTTTCATGGGCTCCTATGAATTTGGATTTGAGATTTAGAAAGAAGAAAAGAAACTTTAGGCTAACCTGTCTATTCTCTCTCTCCTTGTTCTGCCTTGGGACATGATCAGCTTCAGCATGAAAAAGGAAAAAGTTCTCCTTCCCAGTTTCCTCTCTGATTTCCACATTAGCTCCATCCAGTGTCCCAATAATGAGGCAAACCATTGAGTGCGAATTTCATGTTGCTTGTGCCACTTGCCTCCATACCTGCAGTGCTGATATGCTGTGATAGCTCACTTCCTGGAATGAGCATTTCTACCACAGATACATTGTAGTATAGGACAAATACAACCTGAAATCCGTGTAAGCAACAAACGGATCAGTTTAGTTTTATCTGTCACTTTGCACATAACATAGATGAGAAAGAATGGAAATGCTCATTGACAAAAAAGTTCCATAAGAAAGGGTAATTATTTGTTGAATCAATAGTGAAGAGAAAACTACAACGGTTGTAAAGGTGCGATAAATTGATTAACTTATAGAAAAAGGGATATGATTATATGCACCTTCAAGTAGTTATTTACTTCAGGATCACTGTTGACAACAGCACCAACATCATACACCAATTTGACTAATCTTAGGGTGTGTTTGGTTGCATGGAATCCTATGCCATGGGAATCCATGAGGGGACCACTATATTTTAGGCTAAATTGATATATCACTCCACATCCACCATTTGGTTTTGTGATCAATGGTGGGAATGAAAGTCTCATGAACATGAGAATCACATGCCTTGGGGGCCAAGGAGTGAGATTCCCATGTTTATGGGACTTCCATTCCTACCATTGATTACAAAATCAAATGGTGGTCAAATGGTAAATGTGGAGTGATATATCAATTTAGCCTAAAATGTAGTGGTCCCCTCATGGATTCCCATGGTATAGGATTCCATGCAACCAAACACACCCTTAGGGATCCCCTGTATTCCCTTCCCTTCAGTCACTGCTTACTGAGCAGATTATTGAACATAGATAGGATGCATTCCACGCCTATTGCCTCAAGCTCTGCAAACAGGTATTGAGCGTACAAATCCCTGCATCACACAAAACCCTGGTGAAAATTTATGAAGCATATAAAACATCAAATTTTGGTGTCATTACCGTATGGTGCATCTATGTTGCACTATGACTTACATGGGGTACTGGATGGCTTCATGGAATGAGCACTAGTATGCCCTTCAGCACCCAACTTGGGTGGAACTAAAGGTCCTTCATCCTTTACCTCATGATGCCCTAGATGATTTCTTAAGGCAGATATTCGGTTGGTAAACTCTGCCACTGTAATTCCATATGGTTTCACCTTTTCGGATGCACGCTGGTAGAGCAATGCTCATATGATAGCATCTTGAGCTGATTAAACAACCAAAAAACCTGCAACAAGCTGGCATTGAAAACCAAATATTAATTTGAGATCAAAACCACAACATCCACAATACTAGATATTTCCTCTCCTTTTATTCACATCTTAATGAGACCAAAATTGAAATTTTCAAAAATTTGGAAAGGGCGAACTTTCCCCATTTGTTTATTAAAAAGAAACGGAAAAAAGAGTAAACTTGGAACTTCAATTTTAATTATATGCAATCGTTTATGGATCGTAGGTTTTTTTTTATGAGATATTTCTTTATGGAGTACAATTTCACTGTAATATGAGAGAAGGTAACAGGGAGAAGTAATTGGAGAAATTTTATAGCATTCCTAAGAGTAGGTAAAGACCCATAAGTAATTAGTTGTTGTAACCAACTCTTTTGGTGTGGCGGTCGTGAAGCTTAGGACTGGCTCCAACATATCCAGTAAGTTCGACATAAGGAACAAAGTAAGAAGCAATAAGGAAGTTTAGGCTATTAGCATAAGGGTTAAAGGGTGGAGTCAAGCTGCGTACAAAGGCTTTTATTGACAACATTAGCAAATGGGCTCGCACTCAGGTCTAATAATGGTCTTGGAAATCCTGGAACTGATTTCTGAATTGCCCTTCACCATCATCACACAATTCATTTACCCTGGCTATAACTGAACAATATCATCTTTATAAATTCAGAAAGGAAAAAAAGAAAAGCCAGTATGAAGAAGAGTCCAATCATCAAGACTATGGTATACCGATCCAGTATCTATGACATAAAAGCAAAGCGCTACATCAACTTCTTATAGGCGGCTGTCCTACACCGGAGAAAAAATCTGGAATGCTAAAAATACTTGGATTCCACAAGTGAATTACTTGTGGATGTATAGGGATTTTGCACCGTATATCATGGTGGAGATAATCTCGATTCTTTAAACTTGAAGTGTAAAGCAGATCATAAATGAAATAATTTATAACAATGAAAGTATATATTACCTTAAATGACCCACTTCTTGGTAAGCAAACTGGGTGGAGAGATACTACTGTGCCCGGGGTTGTGCCCGGTCACCATCAGGGACCATTCACATGCTTCGAGATGCGAATTATTTCACATCTCGAGGCAGATTGACGGTCCCTGATGGCGACCCGGCACAACCCCGGGCACACCACCGGGCATTTTAGAATTTTTCAACTGGGTGATAACATCTGTAGTGCAGTGATCCAAATTTGCCTTTTGAGCACCAGTAGGTGGTGGTCCTCCCTTGGTCAAATTGGGAGCCACCTTATCGAGTTCTTGACACAAAGCACCCCACAAGAAGAACTCAGCCTCCAAGTAATCCAAATTCAATGGAAGCTCTAACAGATCCAAGTCTTGTTGATCAGAAACAACATGGTGAGAAGAAGAGATTGGAAACAAAACAAAAACAAGGAAGATGATAATTGTTGTTGAGACTTCCATGGCTCCCTTTTTTTCAATCACTCTTTGATTGTTTCTCTGCAAGTCTGTTTGGTCTATTTTATGCATGATTTTTTAAACCATGCAAAGAAGGCTTGCAGTGCTACGTGTGGGAAACAATAAAAACAACGTTACTTCACACTTCTCCAATATCATTTACTCTTTCCTTAAAATCACTCTCTACTCCAGGGGTAACATACATAACCGAAGTTATGAGGATAAACAAGTATATCAAAAAGTATTGACTATGTAGTCTGCAAACACCAAAAGGAACTATTAAGGACAATCATCATGCTTAACTACCATCAATGTAACCACACATTAAACTCTAGCAAATTCAATCTAAGACTAGCATGCAACAAAACCACTAAACAAGAAAATTAAGCAGGAAGATAAAACTCCTTGAATGACACAGGTTCCATTGATTTGGCAAAAGAGAGAGAAAGTTGAGCATAAAGGTCCGCCACCTTCTTCATATCATTGTTAAGTTCCTTAATAAGGCCTACATTCTGAATAAGGTTGTCGGCTACCTTAGATTCTTCATATCAGTCTTCAACAAGCTTCTTATGAACCATTTCTACAGTTTTCTTGTCTAATTGGTCACCATTAGCATCCCTTATTGAATGTGCATCTCCTTCCATGTCTATGCCGAGTTGGAACTCCGATCTCAAACCACTCCTGCATCACAAATACAAAGATGAGTAACTAGTATACAATCATGAAATCCCTATTTTGCTTTCCTAGAAAGGGGGAAAAAAAGACATAAAGACACAGTAAACTGGGCATACTATACCGACATCTACTTCATCAGGTGAATGCATTACCTGCACGAGGATGAGCATGTTCATTGGGTCATTATCTTCACACACTGTGCGTGGAATGAAACCATAGTTATGAGGATAAACAAATGATGAGTACAAGACACGGTCGACCTTAATCAGGCCAGTCTTCTTGTCTAGTTCATACTTGACCTTGCTTCCCTTGGTAATCTCAACAACCTGAGGAAGAATATGGTGTAGTTTAACATACTGAATTGAAAGTTATAATAGAAAATAAATAGAGATGATACGTACACAGTTGACAACTGCAGGAGCCCCAGGGCCTGCACACCAGAGTTAAATGTACGAGTTATTAATTCCCCATATTTTCTGCATAGAATTCTAGTAACAAAACCGACTGGGTGCACAAACTTACGAATTTCAAGATCATGCAAAGGGTGTGCAGCTACAGATCTCCTAGACAAGGATGAAAGGATCCTTTCGTTGAGTTTAGGGTTGGACATTTCTGATTCACAGCCTCAATTGCCTACGTTTTTCTCTTCTAAGTCTATAGTTTGAAATATTTCAGTGAATTCACAACATATATGTCAAGCGGTACCTCTGTGTGCTTATCCTCCCATTCTCAATTTTGTTGATTTTTGTGTTGTGATTAGGCAACACATCAGTCCTACAACGCTAGACATACATAGTAAATTACAGGGTAGACATACATGGTAAATTACAGACAAACGGGATGGAAATGGATAACAGGATGGTTAAATTGGATCAAAATTCAAAATTTTGACCACATAGCAATGTGAGATAAAGTTTCCATGATAAATTTAAATGTTTGCACATTCCATTGATTAAGTCTATTATTTACAAATACTAGAGGTGCTTGAAGCAAAATAACCCAGGCTTTTGTACAATCTAGTTTACAATTGAAACATTTTATCAAACACCTAGTGCTCAAACAAAGAGATAAGTATTTTAGTAACCTACACCTGTTAAGTCTATAAGCACATTTGTTAATTAAAATATGTTTTTCTCAATAAACACAAAAATCATATAAGCAGTACTTACCAGGGTTTTGTATACCCTTCATGGCTAACTATGTTTCATAAGCACATTTGTTTCATGACCCATCTCTTCAATCGTGTGTACCCGTAACCTCAAAGCCACACATGTGCATATATATAACCATATACAAACCATACACAAATAGTACTAGCCATATCCACAATATTTAGTAGTTACAAATAAGATTGAATTACATAAGAGTTACGAAGTTAATACGAAATAAGAATGGAGGAGAAAAACAAAACAATCTTGAGAGTTGAAATTTGAGTAAGCAGATTTGAACCAGCTTCAACCTCCAAAAGCAGACATCACATTATTCTACAGAAAATAATACATTGTGAGACACCCCTCCCAAAAAAAAAACACACACACAATAGATGTATATACATTAATCTGTAATAATAAGAAAAGGGGAGATTATTTACCTAGAAGTAGACCTCTGTGAAGATGGTGTGAAGGTGTGATTTGAGGCTGTCGTCTTCCCATTCCAATGTTTCAAACCACTCCGGCTCCCCTTTAAATGTTTTTAGGGTGGAAATAGCTTGTGGACCCAGAGGAAGCTTTCTCAGATTTGGACAGCTACGAACGTTAACACTTTCAAGAGGAGAATTGAACTGCAAATTGCCTTGGTAGATGCCTTTTAGACTTGGTAGGGATCTCAACCAGAGATGCTTCAACGATGGTAGTAAGACTAGGATTGGGTCAGGCACTGGATGATGTTGCACTGCTAATGCTATTTCTTCTTTCTCACCCTCACCCTCCTCTTCCTCATCCTTTTCAATTACATACACCAAGTTTTGGCACCCCCGTATGTCGAGCCAAGATAGTTGTTGGAGACATTGTGCAATACTGAACGGGAAGATGCTTTCCAATTTGGGGCACTGCCAGATTGTTAACATCTCGAGATTTTGAAAACAAGGACTAGTACTGTTAGTTCCGAGAGGAGGCAAATTAACAAACTTGAGGCGACCATGGACGATTTTCTTCATGTTCACCAACCCAACTATCTTCAGTTCTTTCAAACCCTGGAAAGAATCTTGTAAACAATTTCTTGATTCTTCTTCAAAGCTCATCAGATATTCAACTTCATCAGACAAACTGACTTCAAGGTACTCCAGGTCCTTGAAACCTCCAACTTGTAAATCTACTAGATCTGCAACATCTTTGAAACCATGGCATTTTTTTAACCTTAAATAGTGTGTCAGATTGCACAGTGACTTGTAAATCAAATTGCTTGTTGGGTTAACTTCGCTCAAGTAGAGGCCATTCTCAGTTTCATCCCACTCAGAGGGGAAGAAGCCACTCCAGTTTATTAACACATAGAAATGTTTCAGATTTTTCCATGGATTGGAAAAGAAGGCGCTTTCTAACACCTCATGTCTTAGACAAATTTCCAAACTAGACAAATTAACTAACGATGCCAACTCTTTGTCCCAGCCATCAAACCGTTCAGTCATTGCATAAAGTTCTTCTAAATTTGTCAGCTTCGACATAACACCAGGTGCCACTGCCGAAAACACTGCCTGGGTCAAATTTAAGCATTTTAAATTGCTCAAATTACCTATTTCTTCGGGCAATTCACCAATCTTTGAATAACTCAGATCAAGTATTTTTAGATTCTTCATTCGTCCAATCATCGATATCTTTGACGAGAGATCGCATCCAACCAGGAAAAGTGCCTGGAGGTTTGTGAGGAACCCAAGTGATTTTGGCACTGACCAATCGTAACTAAATCGATCACCATTTCTCATCTCAAGGATAACAAGTGATGTCATCCTTTTAAACGAGCTCACTTCATATATTCCACTCTCCTTACTTCTGATCATTAGAGTACGCAAGTTTGGGCAATCCAATGTAGCAGAGAGCTCAAGATTCTTAACATCCATGAAATAAACCCGCTTATAATTTTGTATCTCAAACGAATCAGTCGAACGTTTGCCTACATTGACAGAAAACCCTTTTTCCTTAGATGCAATCCATATGGCGACATCACGTACAACGTCATGCATTTTCACATGCCCTTCTTCATCTCCATCCAACAACAAGCCACGGTTCTTAAGCTTTTTAATGTAAGCAAGCAACTTGTTTGTTGCATCCTCCAGAGTCCCATTCACCTTCAAGAAATCTTCACCAACTCCATAATTTCTCAGCTCAGTAAAACTAATATCATAGTCTTCAGGGAAAAGGCAACAAAACAAAAAGCAGAGCTTGATTCCCTCTCCTTCTAGACGATCATAGCTGTATTTCAGAGAATCGATTACTGATTGCATGATTTCCTGCAGATCACTTGGGTTTGGATTTTCTAATGCCCTGAGTGCATCTTTCCAATCAAACTCCTCTCCGCCTTGAAGAAATGACCCAATGGTAGAAATTGCCAAGGGTGAGCCTTTACATCTTGCTACGATATCCTCGGCAATGGGACGCAAAGCAGGCGATTCAGCAGCATCACCTACCTTTTCTTTGAAGAGAATCATCGACTCCTCCTCTGAGAGAAGTCCGATTTCAATCTGATAATCCGGTTCAATTCTCATCCCAGTGCATACATTTCGGTCTCTGGTGGTGATAATGAGTTTGCAACACACATCATGATTCCTACAAGGAATACCAATCCGAGCCAAATCTAGTTTATCCCACACATCATCCAATATGATAAGCACAGACTTTTCTGCCTCCAACCTTTGGCGCAGTTTGTCAGCTTTGATGTCTTCAGAACTTCGATCCTCAAGCTCCAGACCTAGCCTCTCAGCTATCCCGTGTTGAATCATTTTCGTATCCGGGTCCTTTGATACAACCAACTTGATGACTGTTCTGAAGACGTCGGTTCCTTGCAGACGGTTGTTAACAGTTTCCACCAAGGTCGTTTTACCGATTCCTCCCATTCCATACACTCCAATCGATTTAACTGTTTCATCACGCAATAAGGCCATGACCTGCTCTGTGATCTCATCCCTGGATTTTAAGTTCTCAACACAATCTTGCTGCACGGGTACAACGCTTGGTGGAGGAGGATCGTGGGCAACACTGCTAAAATTTCCTTTTCTTGGAGATCTTTAATCTCATCAAGCAGTCTGACTGCCTGTTCACTTAGCCGGCGTCGTGAGAAAAGGTCTGGACATAGTCCTAAAAGACATCTCTTGTTAGCTCTAACTTCTTCATTTAGACTTGTGACACTGGACTGAATGCCCTCTACCTTTTCCAACCATATTTGGACTTCTTCATTAGGTAGTTTCAGATCCCTTTGGGCTTCTTCGAGCTGGGTCTTAACTTGGATTTTCTTAACTTGCAGATCCTTGATTTGGTTCCTGAGCTTGCTGAAGTTGTCATTGTAACGGTAAATACGAAGAAACTGAATCTTCAATTTTCCAAACAACCACTTCCCTGCATCATTGATTGGTGTAGCCAAAACGTCCATTGTTGTGGAGGTGAAAAGCTGCAAGATTGTAAGAGTTCGCTATTATTCTCAGCAACCAAGGGATTTGGAAGACGAAATACTGTAAAGTATGAAAACAGACTTACAAGTCTATACTACATGACCAATATTATGATGACTTGACCTCTCTGGTAACTAGCACAGTGGTAATACTGATTCAATGTCCTACAAGCAAATAAGAAAAATCCAAGTGAGGATTCCCCAAAGTTATAATTTTGTGTGGATGTCATTTAGGCACACCAACTTCTGACCACACAGCTCTGCTCCATTATTGTCACGGCTCCCTTTTTGCTGTCAAAAACTTTTCCTTTTCCATTATTGTCATGCAGTCACTTTATTTCATTTGATGAACTCAAGAATAGATTCTTAATCTCGACCGTTAGATTGAATACAATTTTCGTTTATTCCATTTATTTATTATACAATGAAACCCTAACTCATTTGTTGCCAATCTCCAACAACTCCGGGCAAACCCGTAATTTTATGACAACATCTATTTCAGCTACAGTGTAGTTGTCGTAAATTATTTTTCCCAAAGTGCCCCTACTCATTTGTTCTAACTATGAAAATGCCCCTCAACTGTCATGGTACTCTTCCACATGCATGTTGGTGTGATTAGTCTCATTCTCACCTAAAACGGAGTAATTCTAGATGTCGAGGGTTTGGGCGAGGGCTTGGGCGAGGGAGGGTGGGGCGCATGTGCCGGAGGTGATGTGGCAAAAAAAAAAAAAAAAAAAAAAAAGAGGGGGAAATCGAAAATTTGGGGGAGAAGAAGGAGGGAATGGGGAGCTTTCTCCCCATTTTCAATCGACAGAGAGCTCTCCTCCCCTCCCCATTTTCTCCCTCTCCCTCTCCCTCTCCCCATTTTCCATCTTAGATAGAAAAGGCTCCCTCCCTCTCCCCCAAACGAAGCTCTCCCTCTCCACCCTCTCCCCATCATCGTCATCTACTCAAACGAAGGAGAAGAGAAGACGCTCAAACGAAGCCAGAGAAGAAAGAGAAGAGAAGAAGCTTCAATTTTTAGGTTTTTGGTTTCGGACTCTCCAGATCTGATTTTCATCACTCGGATCTGGTTTCCAGAGGTAAGAGCTTCAATTATTATTATATTATTTTTTTCAGTTTTCAATTTGGGTTTTTATGGATTCATAAAAAACTTTGTAGTCCTCTTTGATTTCATGCCAATCGGGAGCATATATTTCATACAAAGACTGGTATGAAGTTTTCCCCAAAGTTTTCAATTCATACAAAATCGAAGCACTTGTGTCGACAGAAATTCGGGTTCCACTCCACCACTCCCCCTTGATTTTCTCCCACATCTGGAGTCCTCTTCACTCCATCTCCTCCTTCAAATCTCTCTCTGTTGTTGGTGAAAAAGCTAGCTTTGGGTTTGATTGAAATTGGTGATTGGAGAAAGTGAGGGTTTGATCTTCAAGCACGTTGGTTTTCTGCAACGTAAGTGGTTTTAGATTCTGAAATTGAGTAATTTTGTGCAAGTTTTGGTGTAAAGCTAGGGTTTTTATGAATGTTAGTTTGATTTTGATGTTTGGGGTCATTTGGGTTTTTGGGATTTTCATTTCTTTGTATGAATGGTATTTGATGCATGGGATTGATCACATTTTTGTGTTTGTTTGTTTGTTTTTGGTTAAATTTGTTTCTTTGCATATTTATTAGTAGAGATGATTGAATGCAAGTAGTTTATGGATTTTTTTGTTTGTTTCATTAGAGCATACTTCTATGGATCATACTCATATTTTTGTAATTTGTTTTTGCAAGTAATAGTCTTAGTTCATGCGTTTGACTGATTGAGCTGTGACCGCACTTGTGTATAAATTCATATAACATTATCCTATTATAGCTATTTTGAGTTGGAACTCCGATTGTTCAATACTATTTAGCTCCTTAATTTGACATGATTATTAATTATACGTTGGTTTGTGATTTGTCTTTAAGATAAACCTCATTCAAGTTTGTAATTCATTTTCCTCTCAAAATGCAATGAATCTTGCGACCAATATGGTTTATGAATGAAGAGTATGCAAGGGAAAAGTGTTCCACTAAAAGCTGTATGTACATGTGGACAAAGAAAGCACAAATGGTGGAGACCAATAACTGTTTAATCTTGTAATACCAGAACTTATATTCACACCTTGAAGAATTTTTTAATTAGAAATTTCTTAAAGCTTTTGTCAATATTCTTCAAATCAGGTCAGTGACGGTTTCTAAGTTTAAAATTAAATATTTTTAGGGTTGAAACCCACAGCTTGGCACACCATAATATGCCAAAAGGCAAAGGGTTGTAAGAGACAGAAGAATACTGAGACATGCTAACATGATAGGATTTACTGGATGGTGGGTATGCTAACAAGAAGCTAAGTTGTGCTTGATGCACGAGGCAATCACGTCGAAGGATGTATTTAGATTTGTTGATCCAACTGAAACAGACAGATGGGAAACACAGTAGAAATGAGTAAATGGCTTTAAGATTTCATGATTCATATGCTAGTTCAACTTATAGCTCTTTCGAATTTAAGTTTGAGCTGCCAACTCCAACTACAGTCTGTGTACATCCACACTAGATCTGACCAGTTGTCTATCCTACTTCCTTAATAGCCCATTTTTGTCTCACTAAAGTCTTTGTTTTAGTATGTTTTTGCATGATGGTCAGTCATTAAGAATTCTTTTTTCTAATCTACTCATTCCATCCATATTTCATTTTGCAGGCGACGATGTACCTATGTCAGCATTTAGCATGACAAATGTGGGAGAATGGGATCCTTTCCGGAATATTGACATGGATAAAGAGGTTTGCTACTTTTCTTTCCATGGCGTGGCATGATGCAGCATTTATAAGAAAGTCACATGTGAGATATTGCTAATAGTGAACTTGATGTTAAGGGAACTTACCATCTTTAATTTGGTACCTTGAATCAGCCTGGGTTATATGAAATTGTTTCCTTTTGTGTTTTGTGTTATGGATTTTTATTGTTAATGCACTTTTATTCTGCTTACACTTTACGTATTTTATATTCTGGGGAAGTTGGAATTTCTCAGGTGGACACTCTTAAGAACATGTTTTATATGTGGTAATGGGATTTCCTGTTTCAGCACTCAACACTTGCATACTTCTCTATCCTTCCTAATTATGTTTTGTTGATTGAGAGATTTTGAAGTCATTGAGTGACCTGACACCGCCTCCCTCCCTTTTGCCATGTTTATGATTTTGAAATCATTTTCTTCACAACAGTTTTGCATCATAAATTCAGTCCATGTTTTGTTGAAGATTATTTGTTTCATTCCATTCGCAAACATTCAAGGTAATCAGTAAATCTATATCCCATCCATTTGTGTCTGTACACACATGAATTATCTTTTCTTCTGCATTTTTTTTTTCAATGTCAGTGTTAGTTTAGAGCTTCTTTGTTAAGTTGTGCTATCTTTGCTGGTCCTTGCAGTAAACGGAAGAGCCGCATCCAGCGCCAAAAGCAGGCAGCTATTATACGAACAGCTAGGAAAATAAGCCAGAATCATCAGGCTCAACTGAGTCAGGGAAATAGGAAGGGAAGTGGAAGATAAATGCTTTGTTGTATCTCAGCATATTTTAATTAGACGTAGTTGTAGGAGATGCCTTTGAAAAATCTAACTTTTTTGTGTTAATATAAGATGATTATATCCCAGCTTGGTTTTTGTTGTTATACTTATCTAGAAAGAAATCGAGAGATTAACATCTTCAAATACGGTATATTAGGAGTTCCTGATTTTTCTGACCTCTCTATCTGTTTGGAGTATGTCATGGATGTGTGCAATAATTACATTTTAAAAATGTCATTTTTTGTTGTTTTGGTTAAAACAATAGAAAGATAAAGTGGCGTTGTGCGTAAAACTTTGGTAGGTTTGCATTTGGCTACCGAGTGGCTAAACAATCTGGTCTACCCTGCCACCACATATTATAGTTCAGGTTCTGTGATGAAAATTGCTGCCTGCTTTTCCCAAACTTTAATACACTGCTACCGTAAAATGGGTTTTCCATGGTAGGATGGGGTAAATAGTTTATTCGAGTGTGAGGCTAGGATACATCTTCATACGTACTCCCAAACTTAATGCGGTCTGACACCGCTAGCGATTCCCACCTTTGAGGGTGTCTAATGGAGTTTTGGCTGCCCATGCATCTAGAGATATCGAAAGTTTATGGACTCTACTGTGGATGCTCGTAGGTTGAAAGGTTCTTCTGTCAGAACAAACACAGCCCTAGGTTGGACAAACAAGTTGGAAGAGTAGCCCTCTGTGAAATTCTTTAAGGTATGGTGAAGTAAAGCTTAACAAATTACAGGAATCTCTGCAGAAATAGAATTGACAGCAATCTTCTTTTGCACAGTCTAGCTATGTAATATAGTCGCGGAAATTCATCTATACAAAGAACTCTCTTCATCCATTTCCTTTGACAAAATGATCTATCTCTAAGAAGTACTATTAGTCTTTCGACACTAACACAGTATGATAGTTACAAATGGTGATTCGCTGTTGAATATCTATGTACAATTAAAACTTGCGAAATTTAACAAAGAGTTTGTTCAATATTCCAATCAGTAGAGATAGAAATCGTCATGTAGTTTTTCTATTCATGCAGGACTTGATGCATTTTTTTGTAGGGCTATAATGCCGTGCTCATTCTCACTTTTGAACACCATTACCGCATGTCGACTGCTAGGCACTAAATATTAAAAATGCATGTAAATTTCATGGAATGTAAATTACACAAAGTCACAAACAGTCTCGTATTCCCCCAAATACAATATTGAGGATTTACCAGATCAGTATAACAAACGTATTTTCAAGATTGGTTGGTAAGGAGGCAGTGACTACTCTAGTTAACAAACTATTGCACAAGCAGCATCCGATTTATTTCTTCGCATAAGTAATCAACATTGGATGCTGCGGGGCTATTTTGAACCCTTGAAGTCCTTGCATTGCAACTGTTGACTGCATCTCATCCCCATACTCTACAAAAGAAATACCAGGCTTTGCCTCTATCATTCTCACTTCCTTGAAGCCCGAGTACTGACAGAACAACATTTGCAGCATCATAGGAGTCGTGTCATTAGGAAGGTTTTGAATAAAGAGAATGTTGTTTGGTGGCGCTGGTGCCTCTGGAACGGGTTTTACTCCTCCATAAGGTAACTGGGACAAATGAATCATTCAAAGGTGAGAAAGGGAAGAAAACAAACAAAAAATAAACAACATTGAAACAATAGAACTGTAAGAATATGTACAGAGATATAGCAAGGCAATCTAACATGGACATTACAAAGAACGAGAATTCTAGGTCCTTGCAAGTGGTCACTTTTATCAAGCAGAACACTTGACACTTCATGTCTTGGTGTGTAATAACCTCTATCAGACGCATATGCATGGGATCTGTGGACAAATGCATTTGACACATATTGCTTGAGCTCAATCAGCTTGATTCAGTTGGGTTAGTTGATTAAATTCAAGAAATTCAAAGTTTGCAATGACTCTTAATTTTAACACATTAGTCAGTTACTTTGCTTAAGTGATGAGTTCTTCCTTCTAAGCCAACATGGCAAATTTCCACTTGTATTTATTAGTATCTAAAATGTGCAAAGGTCCACCAGATGATTCAGTAGGAATAAGAAAGTTTTATGAAATCAGAAACACTTCTTGAGGTGACTGGACAACTACAGCAAAAATTACCAATTCTTGAATGTATAGCTGTTCCATCTACAAATAAATATATATATATATATATATAGTGTCAGCTCCTAATCAATTACATTCTATATTCTAACTCTATGGTAAGCAAAGTATAGATATTTCTGATTAAAACTTTTTTTTGGTAAAAGACATTATTTGTTCACAATGAAAACATTAAACTTCAATCTTCAGTTATATTAGTTATATAGGATTGATCACCATTTGTTAAAATCAACACCAATTCTTCAATTATTAAAAACATTAAGTGATGTATTAGTACAGACGAATGCCAGATGTTACAAATACTGTGTATTTACTAAACTTTGGGCGTGGATTGGGCGACTGAATTTTGTACGTACTGCTACAAAGTTTATTTTTTATGCACCCACAACGCGCTCTTAAAACAATCAAGTTATCTCACAAATATAAATCAAAATAGAAGTTAAAACAAACTAGCAGAACTACCGAGACAATAGTTAAAATGTCCCTACCGGAGTATTTGTACCATAAACACCAGCATAAGCATTCAGACCCATTCCAGCTTTATTAGCATCTTGTAGTTGCTGCTCTCTTCTCTTTTTCTCAGCTGCACGAGACAAATATTTGAAACTTCAGAATCTCTTAATATAGGCATGCAAGCCAAGTCAGTTAAAACATCAATTTAAAAATATTACTTCCTCCGTTTTAAAGCAATGAGATACCTGATGCAGGAACTGACAATATAATAGATGTTCAAAGGTAATGAAAACTCCGGTTGTGGTGATAGGGGTTAACAATGTTCCTTAAGCCTGATGGGAAAAGCTCAGTTTTAGTACTTTATCCATTTAATCAGCACACCATAATATTAACTAATCTATTTAATCAAACAAACTAGCTTAAGAAAATAACACCGTAAAATCATGAAAGAGATTAAGAATCAGAGCAGTGCATATGTGTTTAAATTATGTTACCAAACTCCACAATATCAGTAATTTAGAGAATCAATTCAAACATCTTATTTGCATTATTAACGATTAATTTCCAGAATGTTGAAGCCCCCCTCACTTATCAGAAGCACACAGATAAGCACACATCTTATTTGCATCTCAATCACTATTGTTAAGTCCATACACATCATCTCCTGGGACCCCCATACACAGTCTAAACTGGCAAACACCAGAAACTTAAACTCATAGTTATGCTATGAGTTCGCACAACTTCTTTCATTTACAAAAGATCTTAGAGTCGACCACTTAGAGTTTATAATAGTATGATCTTACAAGTGAAGAATCTTTCATAAGCATTGTCCTATCTCAAAATGTATCTAACCTTGACAAGTTGAGATAGAATTGACCATACACTATACCAAACAAAAATGAGTGCAGGTGTAAACTTATGCAGGAAATAAAAAAACAATCCACAAAACAGTTACTAAAAAGGTTTCAAATCATTCAAGACTATAGTCAAAATCTCAAAATTAAAGATGGTAAGTTCCCTTAACATCAAGTTCACTATTAGCAATATCTCACATGTGACTTTCTTATAAATGCTGCATCATGCCACGCCATGGAAAGAAAAGTAGCAAACCTCTTTATCCATGTCAATATTCCGGAAAGGATCCCATTCTCCCACATTTGTCATGCTAAATGCTGACATAGGTACATCGTCGCCTGCAAAATGAAATATGGATGGAATGAGTAGATTAGAAAAAAGAATTCTTAATGACTGACCATCATGCAAAAACATACTAAAACAAAGACTTTAGTGAGACAAAAATGGGCTATTAAGGAAGTAGGATAGACAACTGGTCAGATCTAGTGTGGATGTACACAGACTGTAGTTGGAGTTGGCAGCTCAAACTTAAATTCGAAAGAGCTATAAGTTGAACTAGCATATGAATCATGAAATCTTAAAGCCATTTACTCATTTCTACTGTGTTTCCCATCTGTCTGTTTCAGTTGGATCAACAAATCTAAATACATCCTTCGACGTGATTGCCTCGTGCATCAAGCACAACTTAGCTTCTTGTTAGCATACCCACCATCCAGTAAATCCTATCATGTTAGCATGTCTCAGTATTCTTCTGTCTCTTACAACCCTTTGCCTTTTGGCATATTATGGTGTGCCAAGCTGTGGGTTTCAACCCTAAAAATATTTAATTTTAAACTTAGAAACCGTCACTGACCTGATTTGAAGAATATTGACAAAAGCTTTAAGAAATTTCTAATTAAAAAATTCTTCAAGGTGTGAATATAAGTTCTGGTATTACAAGATTAAACAGTTATTGGTCTCCACCATTTGTGCTTTCTTTGTCCACATGTACATACAGCTTTTAGTGGAACACTTTTCCCTTGCATACTCTTCATTCATAAACCATATTGGTCGCAAGATTCATTGCATTTTGAGAGGAAAATGAATTACAAACTTGAATGAGGTTTATCTTAAAGACAAATCACAAACCAACGTATAATTAATAATCATGTCAAATTAAGGAGCTAAATAGTATTGAACAATCGGAGTTCCAACTCAAAATAGCTATAATAGGATAATGTTATATGAATTTATACACAAGTGCGGTCACAGCTCAATCAGTCAAACGCATGAACTAAGACTATTACTTGCAAAAACAAATTACAAAAATATGAGTATGATCCATAGAAGTATGCTCTAATGAAACAAACAAAAAAATCCATAAACTACTTGCATTCAATCATCTCTACTAATAAATATGCAAAGAAACAAATTTAACCAAAAACAAACAAACAAACACAAAAATGTGATCAATCCCATGCATCAAATACCATTCATACAAAGAAATGAAAATCCCAAAAACCCAAATGACCCCAAACATCAAAATCAAACTAACATTCATAAAAACCCTAGCTTTACACCAAAACTTGCACAAAATTACTCAATTTCAGAATCTAAAACCACTTACGTTGCAGAAAACCAACGTGCTTGAAGATCAAACCCTCACTTTCTCCAATCACCAATTTCAATCAAACCCAAAGCTAGCTTTTTCACCAACAACAGAGAGAGATTTGAAGGAGGAGATGGAGTGAAGAGGACTCCAGATGTGGGAGAAAATCAAGGGGGAGTGGTGGAGTGGAACCCGAATTTCTGTCGACACAAGTGCTTCGATTTTGTATGAATTGAAAACTTTGGGGAAAACTTCATACCAGTCTTTGTATGAAATATATGCTCCCGATTGGCATGAAATCAAAGAGGACTACAAAGTTTTTTATGAATCCATAAAAACCCAAATTGAAAACTGAAAAAAATAATAATAATAATAATTGAAGCTCTTACCTCTGGAAACCAGATCCGAGTGATGAAAATCAGATCTGGAGAGTCCGAAACCAAAAACCTAAAAATTGAAGCTTCTTCTCTTCTCTTTCTTCTCTGGCTTCGTTTGAGCGTCTTCTCTTCTCCTTCGTTTGAGTAGATGACGATGATGGGGAGAGGGTGGAGAGGGAGAGCTTCGTTTGGGGGAGAGGGAGGGAGCCTTTTCTATCTAAGATGGAAAATGGGGAGAGGGAGAGGGAGAGGGAGAAAATGGGGAGGGGAGGAGAGCTCTCTGTCGATTGAAAATGGGGAGAAAGCTCCCCATTCCCTCCTTCTTCTCCCCCAAATTTTCGATTTCCCCCTCTTTTTTTTTTTTTTTTTTTTTTTTTGCCACATCACCTCCGGCACATGCGCCCCACCCTCCCTCGCCCAAACCCTCGCCCAAACCCTCGACATCTAGAATTACTCCCTAAAACGTAAATTCTAGGGGGGGCCGATGCGCTCATCTGTCTAGATGTCGAGGTTTTGGGCGAGGGATGGTGCATCGCACGTGAGTCTTTTGCTGGTTTTCAACTCGTCCAGTTTTAGAGTTTGAAATTTTTTGGCTCCAAAGTGAAATTTTTTGTCACCAAAGTTTTGGCTCCAAATGTAGATAGCTTCTTCATTTCTTCTTCTTCTCTGCTCTTCTATTGTTCTTCTTCTTCTTTGCTCTTCTATTGTTCTTCTTCTTCTTCACTTCTCTCCCTCCTCTGTTTTGTTTTGGTGAGTGAGAGAGGTTTGGGTGGATGAAATCCGAATTGATTTTATAGGTTTTAGAGGGAAAGGGAAGGGAGATCTGAGGGAGTTGATTTGTAATATGAATTTATGGTTTAGTTGGTTGAAATTTGAGGGAAGAAGACCTTGTTTTGCTTTGGTTTTTTTCTTGTTTTTTTACTCTGTTTCAAGGAGTGGAGAGATGTTCTGCAACTTTGAACAGGTTAACATTCAAAGAGTGGAGAGATCTTCTGCAACTTTGAACAGGTTAACACACGTACACTCTTCACAAATTTCTCTGAAATTAGAAATATTATAGTTGACTGCAGTTGAAAGAGATGGTAACACTAGAAAAAAGACTTGAATAGAGATGGTTGTTATACATTCACTCAAGTGAAAGGGTATGAAAGGCCACCACCACAACAACCACCATGCTATGATGGATATGGAATGCCACCACCGTGTCATTGTGGTTGCGGCGGAGCTAGGAATTGTGTGCCAGTTGGAGTACAGTGATGAAAACCAGACGAGTTCATGCATTATCATGTGAAGATATTGTCAATTAGGCATTTGTTTGGGGTCCTTACAAAATTATTTATAGAGAGATCACTTTGGGGTGGGTTAATTTTGTAGTTCTTATTTGATCAATAAAGCAAACTTTTTAGCTCAAAAGTTTCATACAGAAAGATGTATTTGTTTTGATCTTGGATGAAGTTGAGACAGAATTACAGTATGTCATTGTTAGATGTGATTTTGAGTCATTAATTCTTTTGGAATATTATGCAACTTTTGTCCATGGGCAATTGATGATGATTGTTAAACTTGGCACAAGAAAAAATCTTTCGAATCGATCACACAGTTTATTACTCTTTTGTCGACAACAAGAAGTTTTGATAAGCAGTGACTTCAAGTTTGTTCTCATGTCAACCAGATAAAACCACTGCTGAAATGAACTAATCACTGAGCTATTGATCAAGGCATGTCTATCACTGGTTGAAAACTATTTCTAAAACCCCTCTAAGGCTTGAATAAGAATATATCCAACCAAACTTACCATATGTAGAAACGCAGAAAATCCATTGACTTTATTTTAACCAAATCTACTTAACATGGAAGTGAAGTGACAACAGAAGTTTCTTTCCATCTAACATTTTGTGTGATTCATATAAGCTTTGTTTTACAGCATGATCAAACACCATGTTTAGGACACTGTCGATCAACACCATATCCATTTATGTCGAAGTCGGTAGAGTGTACAATTTGTATTTTCCTTCGACGATGAAGTGTCGGTAGGGCGAAATGCTACGACTCGCACTAGGGAACCACCCACATTAGGAGTGGTTCTGACCCGAAGATGCACCCATTTTTTCTTACACCAAGATTGTCTCTCTTTTTTTTTAGCAAGGAAGCAGATCATGGTGTATGATGCAGTAAATGAATCTATAAATGAATCTGAAAAAGGTGATGGTGTGATTCAACAAACAATAACATCTCGTATTACAAAAACTAATTTTTCACTCTCTTCCAATTTTTCCATTCAAATAACCATTAATGCTCCCATTCCCCTAATCAACTTTCATTCACATTTTTGACCATACAACAATTAATTCGGGTCAATCCATCATAGCATTAATTCGGGCCTAATTGACAATATCTTCACATGATAATGCATGAACTCGTCTGGTTTTCATCACTGTACTCCAACTGGCACACAATTCCTAGCTCCGCCGCAACCACAATGACACGGTGGTGGCATTCCATATCCATCATAGCATGGTGGTTGTTGTGGTGGTGGCATTCCATATCCATCATAGCATGGTGGTTGCTGTAGTGGTGGCCTTTCATACCCTTTCACTTGAGTGAATGTATAACAACCATCTCTATTCAAGTCTTTTTTCTAGTGTTACCATCTCTTTCAACTGCAGTCAACTATAATATTTCTAATTTCAGAGAAATTTGTGAAGAGTGTACGTGTGTTAACCTGTTCAAAGTTGCAGAAGATCTCTCCACTCCTTGAATGTTAACCTGTTCAAAGTTGCAGAACATCTCTCCACTCCTTGAAACAGAGTAAAAAAACAAGAAAAAGAACCAAAGCAAAACAAGGTCTTCTTCCCTCAAATTTCAACCAACTAAACCATAAATTCATATTACAAATCAACTCCCTCAGATCTCCCTTCCCTTTCCCTCTAAAACCCATAAAATCAATTCGGATTTCATCCACCCAAACCTCTCTCACTCACCAAAACAAAACAGAGGAGGGAGAGAAGCGAAGAAGAAGAAGAACAATAGAAGAGCAGAGAAGAAGAAGAAATGAAGAAGCTATCTAAATTTGGAGCCAAAACTTTGGTGACAAAAAAATTCACTTTGGAGCCAAAAAATTTCAAACTCTAAAACTGGACGAGTTGAAAACCAGCAAAAGACTCACGTGCGACGCACCATCCCTCGCCCAAAACCTCGACATCTAGAATTGCTCGTGTAAGTGTTACCAATCTCCAAAAAAAAAAAAAAAAAAAAAAAAAAAAAAAAAAAACATTATTACAACAACTCTTAAATAACTCTTAAAGGGTGTCGATCCGTGTCAATTCTTTTTTTATTCTATTGCAACAACTCAATAATAAGAAAACATTATTACTGAATTTTAAACAAAAGAATTTTATATAATTATTCTTTTAAAATTGAATATAATTTAGATTTAAAAGTCTTTGATAAGTCCATAGTTAAAATGCCTAGGCTTCACGAATAAGCTTAATGCTATGGATATTTAACAAAGCTCATAAAACAATGGTCCAAGAATTGACTAAAACAGTCAACAAGCGTCACCCACCACCATCAAATTCAGATACAAAAAAGGATAATTACTTCCTAAATTTCTAACATCCACTTTTTTTTTTTTTTTGTCATTTACATATTGCCCCATATTATTAATGATTTTTTCAAGTTTACCCCATAATAAATTTATACTGCATTTTTTCCCCAGGACAAGCAGTCAACGTGTCTTGACAGTTTGTTTTCAAAGTAGATTACAAAAATACCTCTGAGAAATCAAAGGCTGAGATTGTATCTTTCGTATCTCGAACATCTCATCTCGAGGAAATCCTAAGGCCCAGTTGAAATTATATCTCGAGGAAGATTCAACAGTTGATTTTTTAATTGCATCTTAAACAACTCATCTCGAAGAAAATATAACGGTCCAAATTTAATCATACACACACATCTTTAGATAAATCTAACGGTCCAAATTTAATTATGTGTGCATCTCGAGGTAAATCTAATGGTTCAACACATTTTGAGGATTCTGACCGTACAAATTTATTCATGTGCACATCTCGAAGAAATCAAACGGTCTGAATTTAATTGTGCGCACGTCTCGAGAAAATCTGAAAGCCTGAATTTAATTGTGCACGTATCGCAAGAAAATCTGTGGGTGACCTTGTATTTGTTATTTATTATAGGAGCATACTGCAAATTACCCAAAAATAAAAACTTTCACTTCTTCTTCATCTTCTATTTCACTGCCCCGCTATCATTGACATAGGAGGAAAAAAATGAGGAAGGAGTATAAGGGGCTGTGAAACAAATGAGGAAGGAGGAAGATGAGGGAGGAGGAGGAGGGGTTGTGAAACAGATGAGGATGGAGGAAGTGGAGGAAGGATGAAGGGAGAGGTGGTGGCGAGGCTGCGAAACAGAGGAGGAGAATGAATGAGAAATATGAAAGGGGATGAAGGGGGGAGGTGGTGGCGAGGTTGCGAAACAGAGGAGGAAGAAGGTGTAGAGGTGGCAGCGAGGCTGCGAAATATAAGAAGTGGAATTTTTTTTGGTAATTTGCAATAAGCTCTCTTTAAAAAATAGTTATTACAAGATCACCCCAGATTTTCCTCAAGATGCATGCACAATTAAATTCAAACCATCAGATATTCTCGAGATGTGTGCACAATTAAATTCAGACCGACTGATTTTCTTCGAGATGGCGTACCAATAAATATGAATTGTCAGACTTTCCTTGAAATGTGTGCTGGATCATTAGATTTACCTCGAGATGTGAACACAATTAAATTTGGACCGTTAGATTTACCTAGAGATGTGTGTATGATTAAATTTTGACTGTTAGGTTTTCCTCGAGATGAGCTGTATAAGATGCAATTTTTTTAAAAATCAACTGTGGATTTTCCTCAAGATACGATTACGATTTCAATTCAGCCTTAGGATTTTCCTCGAGATGAGATGTTCGAGATACGAAAAATTTAATCTTAGCATTTGATTTTTCAGGGGTATTTTGGTAATCTGCTTTGAAAACAGACAGTCAAGACACGTTGACTACTAGTCTTGGCAAAAAATACAACATGAATTTATTAAGGGGGTAAATATGTAAAAACCATT
The DNA here is from genome assembly GCA_003290165.1 of Berberis thunbergii. NCBI lineage: Eukaryota > Viridiplantae > Streptophyta > Magnoliopsida > Ranunculales > Berberidaceae > Berberis > Berberis thunbergii. The sequence goes on from QNQO01001663.1 coordinate 99,254, forward strand.
AATAATAACGAGCAATATGCCAATGACATATTTTTTATAATTTTATGTTGTTTACTTTCCCGTGAACCGTGACAAAATTTGCAACTCTTGTTGAACCCCAATACATGCCAATATCAAAACCAGGTGAGTCCCATTACTCCAAACATACAATCTAAGCAATCAAAACACAAACCACCCTTCCTCTTTCAAGCATCAACCTTTCTTAAGAGCTAGGGAGGCGCATCAAAGGAGTGCGAGGGAGCCTCCCTGGCACGTGTTTTTTTAGAGAGAGGGATGTTTAAAAAAAAATCTCGAGAAACCTAACTGACGTCATTCGACTACTCTCCCTTTTTGCTGTCAAACTTTTTTTTTCATTATTGTCATGCTTCACTCATGCAGTCACTTTATTTCATTTGATCAACTCAAGAATAGATTCTTAACTAAGTTCAAGATATTTTCTCGACCGTTGGACTGAATACAATTTTCGTTTATTCCATTTAGATTGGCGAGGAAACGGGTGAGGGTGGGGTGCAATCCTCCATTTCCTTCGAGATGCACAAAGACACACATTTCGAGGGGGATGGAGGGTTGCACCCCCTCCCTCGCTCGTTTCCTCGCCAATTAGAGTTCCCCTTCCATTTATTATACAACAGAAATTCTAAATGGCGAGGAAACGAGCGAGGGAAGAGAGGTGGAGGGGGGAAACCGTTCACCCCCCATTATACAATGAAACCCTAACTGAAGCTCAATACGAAATGAGGTTGCCAATCTCCAACAACTTTGGGCAAACCCGTAATTTTAGGACAACATCTCTTTCAGCTACAGTGTAGTTGTCGTTAATTATTTTTTTCAAAGTGCCCCTACTCATTTGTTCTAACTATGAAAATGCCCCTCAGCTGTCATGGTTCTCTTCCACATGCATGTTGGTGTGATTAGTCTCATTCTCACCTAAAATAAAACAGTGTCATTAAATTAAAGTGTACCAGATGCAATCTCAAAAGTTGGAGGACTAAAGTTTGGGGTAAGACAAATTTATGTATTCAAAATATATCTGCTTTAATTGCTAGCATTGATGCGGATGAAGAGATTAGGGACTTGACTGTTGAGGAGAGGTCTTGTAGAGTGCAGCTACATCAAGAGTGGGCAACATTAATCAAAAGAGATGAGGAGTTTTGGAGAATCAGATCAGGAGTCAACTGGGTTCGTCATATGGATCAGGGGACTAAATTCTTTCATACCTTGGCTAACAGACGTAGACTGTTTAACTCCATTGAAGCTCTTAGCACGGGTCAGGAGTTGGTCGTGGATGAAGTCAGTATTAAAGCACTCTTGATATCTCACTTCAAGAAGTTGTTCCATGAAAAGGAGGAGTGGCGACCTTTCTTCTCGGGGATTACCTTCAAGTCTATCTCTCAGTCTACGGCTACGACATTGGTAGATAACTTTTCCGAAATGGAAATTAGAGCAGCAATGGAAGATCTAAAATCGGAAGTTTCTCCAGGTCTTGATGGTTTCTCAATGGTGTTCTTTTTGAAAATGTGGGAAGTAATCAAAAAAGATTTTCTGAAAGTTGTTGCAGATTTTAACTCGAGAAACTTCCTTGATTGGCGTTTGAACACCACTATCATCTCGCTCATTCCCAAATGTGTGGGAATGCGGACGGTAAATGATTTTAGACCTATCAGTATTTTGAATGGGGCCTATAAGATAATTGCCAAGGTGTTAGCTAACAGATTGAAAATAGTTCTTCATTCAGTCATCTCTCCTTTTCAAAGTGCAGCAGTCAGTGGAAGACAGGTGGTGGATAGCCCTTTGATTGCCAATGAAATTATTGATTCTAGAAAAAAACAAGGTGTTCCAGGGCTTGTTATCAAATTAGATTTCTCCAAAGCTTTTGACAATGTTTCTTGGAGATATCTGGATTTGGTAATGACTCGCATGGGGTTTGACTCCAAATGGATTGATTGGCTTCACACTTGCAGATCTATAACTAATTTTTCTCTGAAAATTAATGGTCAGCTGCACGGGTTTTTCAATAGCTCGAAAGGTCTGCGACAAGGCGATCCCTTGTCTCCTCTTCTTTTTACTATAGCAGCAGAAGGTTTAACTCAAATGATTCTGAAAGCAGTTGATGCTGGTATAGTGAGAGGGTTTTCTGTCGCGAAGGGTAGTCCGCCTGTCTCTATTCTCCAGTATGCGGATGGTACTATCATTTTTTGTGATGCTTCCGCTTCTCAGGTTCTTGCTCTTAAAAGAATTATGCTTTGGTTCGAAGTTATTTCAGGGCTGAAAATCAACTTTCACAAATCAAGGGTTTTGCCTATTGGAGATGTCCCTTACCTGCATCAGTTGGCGGGTCTATTGGGTTGTTCAGCAAGTCACCTTCCAGTTAAGTACTTGGGCATGCCTTTGGGGGCTAGTTTCAAAAGTAAAGTTGTTTGGGACGAGACGCTCGAAAGGATGGAATCGAAACTAGCGACTTGGAAACGCAAATTTCTATCTAAAGCAGGCAGACTAGCTCTTGTACAATCCACATTAGCTTCTATCCCGGTATTCATGCTGTCTCTTATCAAGGTTCCCTGTTCAGTAGCAGCCAAGATGGAACGGATCATGCGCGATTTCCTTTGGGGTTCTACTCATAACTCTAGAAAGATGCATTTAGTGGGCTGGGAGAAAATTTGTTGCCCTAAATCTCGAGGTGGTTTAGGCATCCGTCAGGTGCTCTCTTTCAATATTGCTTTACTTTCTAAGTGGCTTTGGCGATTTGCAGAAGAGAATGATAATTTATGGAGATCTCTCATTATGGACAAATATGAGCGCAATAGATGGGTTTGGGAAAAGAGAACTAAGTACACTTCCTACGGATGCTCTTTGTGGAAATCTATCTCTCGGTGTGCAAGTGGCTTCTACCCACACACCTCTCTCAAATGTGAAAATGGCGATCTCATCTCTTTCTAGCATGATGTCTGGTGTAGTAACCAATCTTTGAAAGATCTTTTTCCAATGTTGTTTCTCATTAACAAGAATCAATATGGGAATGTGAGCAGTTTTTGGTCTAACAGCAACTCTTGGGATCTTTCCTTTCGCAGACACCTCAACACTGGGGAATTAGATGAGTTTGCTAATCTTATACACCTGTTGGATAGACAAATGCTCTCAGAGGGACCAAATAGTTTGGTGTGGAAGGGTAATGGGGTAGGCTTCTCGGTGAAAGAATTTTCGGATATGTTGGCTGCATCTCATTATGAGACCCACTCTAACCCCTTCATTTCCTCCCACAAAAATCTGGTATGGGTGAAAAACCTTCTTCCTCGGATTAATTTCTTTAGTTGGTCAGTTTTGCATGAGAAGATCTTGACTAAAGATAGGTTAAGAAAAATGGGAATCCTCACTGGGAGTCTTTGTGTGCTTTGCAACGAATCTGAAGAGACACTGGACCATTTGATGCTACATTGCAGTTTCTCCAAATCCATATGGCGCAATTTCTTGGTGGAATTCAGTTTAAGTTTGATGTTTGAAGGTTCCATTCTAGATTGGCTAAGTTGGTGGTCTAGAGCTAATCCTTCCCGTCGGGGGGAGTGGTTATGGCGTAGGGTCCCTCTCGTTCTCATGTGGTGTGTGTGGAAAGAAAGAAATAAAAGGGTTTTTGAAGGACTAAACAGATCAGAACACTTTATCTTTATCGAGATTAGAGAATTGCTGTGGAAAATGGGTACGACATGTAATTTATTTAGGGATTTGGGGTTTGACACTTTCATAGTGTCTTGGCATTCCTTGATTTAGGAATGTTTATCGTTGTAACTTGTTTCCCTTTCTTTCATTAATAAACATCTTCATGTTTGACCGTTTAAAAAAAAAAAAAATGCAACTAGACTACCATGTGACAAATTATCCATACAGAATAATATTATTTAAAATTATTCATCCAAAAATGGAGAGAACTTAAGGTAAAGTCCTGGTTCTCATGCCTCTGAATTCAAATGGAGTATTCAAATTGATATTTTTTTCAAAATTATTCTACAAGTTCTTTTCATTTGGACAATAAAAGCTGAGGGTTTTCCTGTTAATCAGGAGTTTACTACCCAATTTTGATGAAAATTTAATCGACGTGCAAAATTTAGTTGCCGAAATAATTGAAAAAATAATGAAAGAATATTTTTTACCAATTATGGTTGATGGCTGTCAGAAAGGAACAATAACTTGACTAATTTTTAGAGTATTATCATTTATTAGAATATTAGCGTGTAGGAGACATCTTGACTGATAATCCTCCGAAACAGTTTTACAATTATGTAGTTGTCTTGCATTCGTTATATATCGTCTAAGGTTTATAGCAATTAATAAATTGTCTTGTCATATGAACAGTTGATACACACCCACACACTGCAAGGTGAGGCTAGACCTATTATGGACTAAAATATAGCTTAACTGATTGCAAGAGCCGTCTGAATTATGGTACGAAAAGCTAAATAAACTATAACAGTTTGCCAATAATAGTTGCTGTCTTATATAGGGTCATACATATATGGTTTCTAAGCAATAAACTGGTAGAACAAACTACAAATCCCCCTAAATATAGAAGAATCTGGTAAAATATGTGTTAATACCACCTGAAATTTGGTAAAATATATCATAGATATTCCGAGATCTTTCGCCAAATCTCTAATCACCATACAGATTATTAGCTCTTCTTTAGAACCTCCATTCAAAATTTATGGTGTTTAAGGGAGTTGCTATTTGTACTCCACTGTTTAGATCGGTTGCAAACATAAAAATCATGAAGAAGTAATTCTTTTGTGTTTATCAATGGAACTTTTGTTTTGCTTCAAATTCAATTTAAGAGTTTGAAGGTGAAAGAAATTTAGCAAACTAAGTCTCCGAACATACAAATGAAAAAAAATAAAAATAACTCTCTACCATTGGAGCAATAGGTTCGATTTGTTTTGAAACCCTGCTTTGCTTAAAAAAAAAAAAAAAAAGGAAAACCGAGTTTGAAGGTGGAATTTTAAAGTGCATACTAAGTTGGTACATTTATTTTCTTTTAGAAAGATATATATAAATTAGACAATGTAAATGACAAGTAATTTTGTTTTTCTCCAGAAAAATTACCAAACATTAGAGGCCATGTAACTTTCATGAAACTCCAGATAAAGGAACTCATTGACAGAGAAAACACAGGTACACTTATGAGATCGGACTTATTGACACGAGAGATCTGATTGTACACAGGTGAATAATTGATGCAACAATACCAACCCACTCTACAAATATAACAACATATATCAGTGTTGCTGATCAAGGCAATTCAAGAAATGGAGTTTTCCTGGCCATGGTTGCACAACACAGCTTGAACAATCGGATCAGCTTCCATAAAAGTATTTCAAGCAGACGTATTAGGATATTTTTGCAGTAGTCAACTGCCCGGAACTGAGCTGGCTAGACACCCGTCCTCATGTGTACTTAGGAGACTATCCGTGTAATTAAACACTCTGGGGCCAAAATGCAATCAATCACCATGCATTCTCATCACTTTTTTTAAATGCAATGGTGTTTCACATTCCTAGAAATTTCAGTGTACATTGCCCATATGTTTAACTAAGTAGGCCTTATAGAACTCGAGATCAATATATGGAGTTGCTATGTTAATTTTGTGAGTAATCTGACTTATGCCTGTGCCTATGATCCTGTTGAATATATAACTCTTCACTGAAAATAGAACAAGAGGTTTCATCTATGAGTGTCACAAGTTTGAAGTCATGGAAGCTATATGTTGATATTCAAATAAAGATACAAATAAATTTTTGTTTAAATAAGTTGTTGATAATTGGGTATTCTGTTTAGTGACCCTCGCCTTACTTGGTGAAAATTACAATGAAAATGATGTAGGGAATGAAAGTCCAATATTTTGAAAAAAAAAAGTAATTAATGACAAAAGTGTGATTTTTCACCTATCAGGATGAATGAATACTTAAAACACACTGTATACCGGACTCTACACCCCTTATTTACCTGTTCAAGTAGCGCCTTCGACTGACATCAGCATGCATGGATTTGGTTCAGAGTTTGCCCATGACAAAGCTTGGTAAGGATTCGATTTCCTCTAGTAGTAGATCAGTTTACTGAAATAGCTCACTTCAGCCTTGTAAGAAAAATGTCGTGCTACTCACATTGCACACAAGTTTCTAATTAATTAACTTGGCTTCCAAGTCCGGACTGCTGGGGATAAATTGGGCTACAATATGGTTGGTATTATAATGAATACGCAACAATATAATAGCCTTAACTATATAAATCAAAGAAACACTCGACACAAGAAACTTTTAAGAGGGACTTTGAGAAGAACTCACAAGGGACTTAAGAACAAACTATTTTATTGAACTAGATAGCTTTACAAAAGGAACACTCTCTTTAATTCTATCTTGGGATCTCTCCTTAGTAGGATGCTTTCTTGTGTGTTACATGAAACAAATGATCCCCTCTCCTATTTATACTACGTAGCTTAACTTTCCACCTCCTTACGGGAAGGTTCTAGATCCTACTTAATTACTAGTACATGAGTGATCTAGAGAATTCTTACAAACTCAAGCCTACACAAGAACTTCTCTAGATACAAAGACTTCTAGAGTATTCTACCATGCTCTAGTACTAAGTACGTGTTTCCACTAGGCTCTAGGATGACCTAGTACATACTATAAGGTCCTAGACTCTTCTAGGACGTTTATGAGTTCTCCATAATGTTCCGGACTCTTCCGGAATACTTCGGTGTGTTCCACAATTTTTCATATTCTTCCGGAATCTTCTAGTACACTCTGGGACTTTCTAGACTATTCTATATTTTTCTAGTTTGGTTGGCAATGTAATATTCAACACTCCCCTCATTGCCAACCTTCCTCATACGTATCGTCATCCCAAGCATTTTACGAAACTCCAAAAACTTTGTTGCTGGTAAGCTCTTAGTAAAGATGTCTGCAACTTGATCTTCTGTTTTGACATGCTTCATTTCAATATCTCCCTGAAGAACCTTTTCCCGTAAGAAATGATATTGCACCTCAACATGTTTGGTACGAGCATGGAAGACTGGATTCTCAGCCAACTTGATTGCTGACAAATTATCACAATACATAGTGATTCCATCTTCGATTGGCTGTTTCAAATCCTTCATAAGTTGTGTCAACCAAGCACATTCTTATGCGGCCATGGCACCTGCTCTATACTCTGCCTCTGTCGTTGATAGGGACACGGTTGGTTGTCTCTTGCTGCACCATGAGATAACTCCTGAACCAAGACTGAAAAGATAACCTGTAGTTGAGCGGCGAGTATCATGATCTCCAGCGTAGTCGGCATCACAATAACCAATGATCTTACATTGTACTCCTTTTTCGTAGAAGAGTCCCAATTCCTGTGTGCCCTTGATATACCTCATGATTCTTCTCACGACTTCTAGATGTGGCTTTCTTGGAGTTTGCATGAACCTGCTAACGACTCCGACTACAAATGAAATATCTGGTCTAGATAGAGTTAGGTAGATAAGACTACCTACTATTTGGCGATACATTGTTGTATCTTCCAACTCCTTTCCCTCATCGGTGCATAGCTTCAAGTTCGACTCCATTGGTGTTGATATTGGCTTGCACTCGAGCATTCGAAACTTTGAAAGTAGATCTCTTGCATACTTCCGTTGACAAAGGAATATGCCATTATCGGTTCTTTCGACTTCCAAACCGAGAAAGTGTTTCAACTCTCCAAGCTCCTTCATTTGGAATCGTACTGACAGGTTCTCCTTTGTTCGTTGGATTTCGCTGGTATCATCTCCAGTGATAATTAAGTCATCCACATATACAAGTACAATTGCTAGCTTACCTCCTTGAGCTTTCACGAATAAGCTCGAATCTGCTGGGGCAACATGATAACCACTTTGAACTAGGAATTCTGCAATCTTCCCGTACCAAGCTCTTGGTGCCTGTTTTAAGCCATATAGTGTTTTCTTCAACTTGCACACATACTCTGGCTTCTCATGATTGATAAATCCTTGAGGTTGATCAATATAGATGTCCCGATCAAGCTCTCCATGTAGAAAAGCATTCTTCACATCCATCTGCCACAATATCCATGATTTACTAGCTGCAATGGCTAGTAAGACTCGTACGGTAGTAATCTTAGCCACCGGACTAAATGTCTCATCGTAATCAATGCCATACTCTTGAGAAAACCCACGAGCAACCAACCGAGCCTTGTATTGCTCTATCGTTCCATCAGGGCGAATCTTCAACTTGTAAACCCATTTGCAGGATATTGGTTTCACGCCTTCAGGCTTTGGTACTAAATCCCATGTTTGATTCTGCTTCAGGGCCATAATCTCCTCTTCCATAGCCTTTCTCCACTCTAGACTCTTTGAGGCTTCTTGAAAGGTAGTTGGCTCTTTGAGCTCAGCATAGGCAGCATCTATGTACTTTGGATTTGGCCTTCTCACTCTTGTAGACCTTCGCAACTCACCTTGTGTTTGCTCTTCCTGTTGCATCTCTGGCTGACTAATATGCACCTCCTCTGGTGTCTCATGTGGCGTCTTCCAAGGACTTCTTGTTTTGGATTGCAGCTCTTGCTCTTGGGATTCCCCATCTGTTGTGGACCTTCGTTCCTCCAATTCACTTGAGTCTTTTAACTTCATTTGAAGCTTTTCTTGTAACTCTTGTGTATCTGGTAACGCCACCTTGTTTGCCCACCATGACGACACCTTGTCGAATACAACATTTCGTGAGACATATACTTTATTTGTATTTGGATCAACACATCTCCAACCTTTCTTTTGTTCATCGTATCCCACGAATATGCATCGAATAGCCTTCTTATCAAACTTGCTACGATGTTCATCTGCTATGAACACGTAACATACACAACCAAAAACTTTGAAGTAATTGACAGTGGGCCTTACATTATTCAACTTCTCAAACGGTGAGACAAATCCTAGCCTCGGTTGTGGTAGCCTGTTTGTGATATAGACTACCGTGTTCATGCATTCCGCCCAAAATCTCGTATCAACATTCTTGGCGTGAAGAAGACTCCGACATATCTCAGCCAGGTGGCGATTCTTCCTCTCTGCTACTCCATTTTGTTGTGGAGTGTTTGTGCATGTGAGTTGCCTTCGTATGTTGCACTCCTGTAAGTACCTATTGAACTCCTTTGAAGTGTACTCTCCACCATTATCAGTGCGAAGGCATTTGATCTTTCTCCCAAACTCACATTCAACTCTTTTTTTTAAATTCCTTGAACTTCTCAAAGGCATTATCTTTATTCTTCAAGAAATAAACCAAAACATACCTTGAAAAGTCATCAATAAAGGTTATCATGTATTGATAACCACGAGTTGATGGTTGTCTTATTTTTCCAAGCAAATCTGAATGGACCAACTCCAATGGCTCATTTGCTCTATATTTTGACTCCTTGTAGGGCAATTGGTGTGCCTTACCATAGTGACAACCAGCGCAGACAATATCCTCTCGAATTTCTATTTGCGGAAGTCCATTAAGCATTGATTTTTGCATCATAATCTTCAACTTGTTGTAGCTGACATGTCCCAGCCTTGCATGCCACAAATCTCCAGTATCACTCTGTCTGGCTTTGTTTACATAAGCATCTTCAGCGGACATCACATAGACAGCCTCCATTCTTTTTCCTTCCATGATTGGGGTACTTGTGATCTTCAAGTCTTTATACACCTTTACATCATTAGGACCAAATACAACATAGTTACCTGATGTAGTCAGCTGTGATACTGACAACAGGTTCTTCTTCATACCGGGGACATGATACACATTTGAGAGTTGGAGTTCACCATGACTATTTCTCCGTGGCAGCTTTATCTTACCAATATGTGTTATGGGCATGTGAGTGTTGTTTGCTGTTACAACAACTTTGTCTCCATCGTATTTGCTCATACTCAATAGCTTCGACTCATCACCGGTCATATGATTGGAGCAACCTGAATCAATAATCCAATCATTCTTGTAATCAACAACGTACTGACTTACCGTTGTAAGTGTGATTTCCTTTGGAGGGGTATTCCCTTGTGTATCAACATGAACCTCCTCCACAAGGAAGGATGTATCTAAGTCCCAATCTTTTTCTCCATGACTCTGATTCTTGGAGGATGTTGCAATATATTTCCTTCAACTTTCTTAGACCAACAATCCCTTGCGTAGTGTCCATTCTTTCCGCAATTAAAACATTCACCACTTTGCCAATGTTTTGGTTGCCATTTGTTCTGGTTTCTTCCTCTTCCTCTATTTGGAGTTCCTCGAGCTCCCCCTGACTGGTAACCTCTACCATGACTCTGTCGTTCATTTTGATCTTCATTGTTGAATCTCCCTACACCACGTCCTCTACCTTGACCTCGTCCTCGTCGGCCTCTGTTATTAGTGAACAAGGCAATTTCTTATTGGGAGGTAGCTTTGCTAGACATGGATTTCTCTAGATCCTTTTCATTAATTAGCAAATTCTCAAGATCTGCTAATGTTGGTTCGGTGGCCCAGCCCCGAGTTGCCGTGACAATACTCTTGTACTCCGGCTTCAACCCATGGATGATAATTCGTTTCATCCTTGTTTGTGTAATACCATTTTCCGGATCTAGCTTCGAAATCTCGTCACACAAAGACTTCACTTTTGAGAAATATTCACTCACTGACATATTCCTCTGGGAGATTCCCAAAAGCTCATTTTCGAGCCTTTGTAACTTCACATCATTTTTCTTTGCAAAGATTGATGCCAAAGTGTCCCACACTTCCTTCGGCGTTCTAGCATCTTTAATCCGCTCCAAGAATTCATTTTCAACAGCTACTGTTAAGGCATACATGGCTTTACCAGCCTTAACCTTCCATTTCTTCAACTCGTCAGGGTCGGATTTTTGAGCATGACCTTCTTGTCATGCCGGTGTCGATGGTGTCGTCTCCGAGGTTGAGATTGTGCTTCTTGGCTCCCTTGGTGGTGTTGTGTCACTTCCATTGACAATATCCCATAAATCTTGTCCAAGCAGATAGAATTTCATGCGAGTACTCCATGATCCATAGTTGTTACCATTGAGCTTCTCAATGGACATAGTAAAATCTGCCATGATTTTACAAATACCTTGGACAGAGTAACATCAAGAGACTTTGATAGTTGTATTGGATCGAACTCGCTCTGATACCAAATGTTGGGGATAAATTGGGCTACAATATGGTTGGTATTATAATGAATACGCAACTATATAATAGCCTTAACTATATAAATCAAAGAAGCACTCGACACAAGAAACTTTGAAGAGGGACTTTGAGAAGAACTCAAAAGGGACTTAAGAACAAACTATTTTATTGAACTAGATATCTTTACAAAAGGAACACTCTCTTTAATTTTATCTTGGGATCTCTCCTTAGTAGGATGCTTTCTTGTGTGTTACATGAAACAAATGATCCCCTCTCCTATTTATACTACTTAGCTTAACCTTCCACCTCCTTACGGGAAGGTTCTAGATCCTACTTAGTTACTAGTACATGAGTGATCTAGAGAATTCTTACAAACTCAAGCCTACACAAGAACTTCTCTAGATACAAAGACTTCTAGAGTATTCTACCATGCTCTAGTACTAAGTACGTGTTTCCACTAGGCTCTAGGATGACCTAGTACATACTATAAGGTCCTAGACTCTTCTAGGACGTTTATGAGTTCTCCATAATGTTCCGGACTCTTCCGGAATACTCCGGTGTGTTCCACAATTTTTCATATTCTTCCGGACCCTTCCGGAATCTTCTAGTACACTCCGGGACTTTCTAGACTATTCTATATTTTTCTAGTTTGGTTGGCAATGTAATATTCAACACGGACCAGTAAAGTTTACCATAAGAATATAAAGTCGCTTATGAAGCTTGGGTTTTTTTTAAAGGCGAGCAGGGTTTTAATTGGTTCCAGAACCATTAAACGCTTTCAACAAGATTTGAACTTTGAACTTGTAATACCATCTGCTACGAGTCTTTTGGCTGAGCTAGTGCCCCGTTGGTAAATGGCACATTGTTACTGGGCTTGTAAATTAGAGCTAAAGACAATGATGGTTGTACTTGTCAACGCGTTATGATTATGTATGCATCTGCATTGGTGAGTCCTTGTTGATATGGCCTTCACTATATGTAAAAGACAATTTCACATAACTTGCTATGGTTTTGGTGGAAGAAAAAAGGTAGGTTGTTCAAGCAACATCAAGTTTTCCAACAGTTTTGACTAAATATATTAAACAGATCCACAACGACGATTACATCTGAGCGCGTACATTGAAATCCAAATAAAAGATACACCACTCCAGCTAAAAATTTATGAGAATGGAGACTGACCACATTTTGGTGTTGAACTGGGCATGCTTCAGTCACTGTATTAAAAGTTGGTAATTGATCATGCATGCTGTGTTCTCCAAAGTAAAATCAGTAACACGACACCCAAACATATGAGTACTGAACTACTCAAAAGATAAATCTACTCAAAGATGAACTGGTGGTTCAAGCTGAGGATTACAACTGCAGGTAGGGCATGTTGGGATACGATTTCTAATGCTGCTGCTGGAGTGGTAATGTTGAAAGATGGTTTTCTTTCGTCACTTGAAAGCCAAACAACAAAGAAAAGAAAGCTATGAGTACAGAACGAAAGGATGGAAGACTAGAGAAGGCAACTAAAGAACTCAATTTTCTTGAGGTGCTATAGAATTGCCTTAATCATCTCCACTGCCATGTTGGTGAGGTCTAGCAGTCCCATATAGAATAAGCCCCACAGCCAATGCAACTTGCATGTGTTTTCTTTCTCAACTTGATAGTGTGATTAGCCACAATTAAGCAGTGTCTATTAAAAAAACAAGGAGGAAGAAAGTAATGGTTTTGGGGTCTATAGAAAACAAATTAGTATGTTCAATTTGATTTTTGGGAGTTGCACTACAAGAAAGTTAAAGCTCACCTTACTCATGAAGTCAAATACATAATTTTGATGTAGTAGTAGATATATAGATCAGTGAAAATTCCCCTGAGTGACAAAAAATTGTGGCCGGAATAGTAGACAAACAAAGCCAGAAGATTTTTACCAATTGTCGGTAGGTCGTTTTATAAGGAAAATATTGGTTTTCAGAAAGTTGTGGTTGCATTATTTTGACTAGGATGTGACTATAAGTGCAGTAAACTTGCGAAGAATGTGCTTTTTTTTTATTAAACCCTTGTGCACCATTGTTATTTTGGACCACGACATTCATTGTCCCTTTCTTTTCTCATTTCCTCGGTGCAATTTGGGTCACATGCATCAAACTACTCTTCTTGTTATCTGCAACATGATCTCCCGTAGTCATCGTCTGTGGTTTCGTTCTTAATTTGAAAAATAAATTCAACAGAAAGCCGTGGACCAGTATTGACCCTCCCTGCTACTGCTACTGGGTAGAAGGTAGTTAATAATTCTGCCAAAAATTTCTTCAAGCAACAATGTATATTTGTGCTTACGGTGCAGTTTTCACTGTTGTTGGCATAGAAAATAAGGATGGGAATGTAAAGTGCAGGAGAAATCTGATCAAAGAAAATTAAATTGAAAGTTTTAAGGTGGGGTGGAGTTGGAGAAGATGGTTTGATTAACTCTCTGGAGATAACTTGAACCTTCATCATAACAAGGGAATGAGATCCTAAAACTCCAATTTGTGATGCAATATCTCAAATACTTCTATGTTATATCCTTCTAGTTCTGTTTGATCTAAAAACGACATTATAACCATTCAGAATTTGCCGCTAAAGTATCTTTCAGACCATTCGGCTAGGAGTCTTATTAAACATGGGTGTGAATGGGTTGTTTCGGATTAATACTGAAAAATACAGATAGATACAAACCATTTAGACAAGTACTAGACAGAGGGCTGAACATATGTGCTGTTGTCTTATATTAAAGGCCATAGGTATCAAGAGCCAAAGTTCAGTCCAAAATCAGAGAATGCAGGAGGCCATCGATCTGGCTGCAGAAAGCCAATTCATTACTTAAACCAGATCGTAACATTGCATGGTATGTGTCCTACCATTTTTCAATTGTATTATCACGCATTTGAAGCTCGCGTCATTAACAACAGAAATGTTGGGTGTCTATTCAAGTTTTGGACCAAAAGCTTCTTGTAAATTTCTCAAGTCATATGCAGTGTAAGTTATCTGGATGTTGATTCACAAAGATCGACTTGTCATATCAAATATACAAACTAGCTAGTTAGTACGTAACTCACTGAAATTCTTACATTGTGATGTAAATATAATTCACCAAACTTAAAAACACCTCTTCTCAAAACACAAATTAACACAACTATTCAATAGGCATTCATGGAACAAGGAACTCTTCATCTTGTTCAAACTCGGCCATTTCTTCTTCCAACATGTTCACCCATGATTCAATGCCATCTGATCTTGTATCCATCAATATAACAGTATCCTTACCAGGTAAACCAGTTGTGCTCACCCATATCGGCTTCCCAAAACTAAAGTCAGCTTCATACCAAGCAAATCTACACCAACTAGTTAATATCATCATCCCCATCTCGCCTTTATGAACTCCTATTACTCCATCCAATAATGTTTTCATGTATTCATCACTGCATAGTATTTGTCTCAAATACTCGCCATCAATTTTTCTTATAGCATCTCTGAGCTTACCTACAAGTATGTGAAGCTCTTTCTAGCTTTTCAGTTCTTCACTTGCAGTGAAGGTCGAAGTGATTATGTTTCCTAAGGTGTTTTCATGAGCATTAAGAGGAGGATATAGTCTCCCTCTAAAATTCACCACGTGTATCGCCATATGTTCCTTCATGAGTCCACCAAGGCAGACAACACTTCAACACGTATGGCATACTCAATTACAGATGAATTATTGGTGACTTTTGCTCTTAGGGAGGCTATCTTTGATGAATCAAATATGAACCTTTTTGTTACAATGTTAACTATACCTCTATGAATAACAAAGACGGGATGTGCCCAAGTAAATCTCTCTGAGGGAAGATAGACGATAACTCAGTGATGGGATAGTTCATTGGAGTTGAGGGCCTTAGCTGCCCAACAATCAATAAACTTGCTCAGTGAATATCAGAAATTTTATGTGACAAACAGACACTGATCACTATCCCCCCACAGTCAAATGTATTGACTTGGATGGCTAAGAGCACTTTCGACCCAAACTCAGGTCCATGCCCAGTTTCAGTCTCATCGAAATGGGGTTTTTTGCAGCAATTTTACTACATGAACAACATTTGGTTGCATCTTCACTTCTGATAGTTGACTGTTAATAACCCGAGCTTCCACATAATCCACACCTTCATAGTTACCGTCAATGGAGTTACTATCAGTATTGATCATCCCTGCTACTGGATTAGATGGTAGTTAATGTTTCTGCCAAAGATGTCTGTAAGTGACAATGTAAATTTGAGCTAAAGATGTTGGTTTCATTGTTGTTGGCATAGAAAAAGAGGGTTGGAATGTAAAGTGGAGGAGAAATCTGATCAAAGAAACATAAATTGAAAGTTTTATGGTGGGGAGGAGTTGGAGAGGATGGATTGATTAACTCTCTGGAGATGACTTAAACCTTCATCATCTTGTAAGGGAGAGTAATCGTAAAAGCTTACTCTTTTATGCATGGTCTCAAATGTTATATCCTTGTTGTTTATCTTGTTTGATCTAAAAAAGACATCTACAAACATCTTGAATGAACCTCTAGAGTATCTCCTGGACCATCGCCAATGACCCGCGACCGACGAATAACATAGGAGCAAAATGGAATGTTTTCGCTCAACACTGAAAAAGACATAGAAGATACAAACTATTTAGGCTGGTACTCGACAGAGAGCTAGGCATATGTGTATCATCTTATATAATACAAATTTTATAATGAGAATCTCAATGGAACAAACCTTCAAATATATGAATAAATTAATGTCGACTGTATCTGATTATAGACATCGAAATCAATCTCAGACCTAATAGCTAAACATTTGGCATGTACATCAAAACTTCAAATAATTTAAATGTAATATCCTTCCAGTTGAAACATATGTGAGATTAACTACACTTGGTAGTTGATATATCTTTCCACAACTCTGCTCGTGGTACTTTGATCAAAGATGAACCGATAGTTCAAGCTGAGTGTGGCAACTGCAGGCAAGGCATCACCAAAATGGAATTGGATGTCCGATGATGCTGCAGGAGTGGTAAGGTTAAAAGAAGGCTTTCTTTTTTCACTTGAAAACCAAACAACGAAGTAAAGAAAGCCATGGGTGCAGATCAAAATGATGGAAGCGTAGATAAGGCAATTGTTGAACTCCATAACTTGAGAGTTGCCTTGATCAAGCTACATTGATCTGTTGCTGTATATATAGTTGTGGGGGTTACTAGTTTAGCAGTCCCATATTGACCAAGTTACAAGCAACTAGACTTGGTTCTTGGAGTTAATAGTTCCACGTGACAAGTTTACGCAATGAATTTGTTCAAACATGGAGAATATTGGGATAAAAGTCCTAGTTTCAGGCCTGTAAAGACAAGATAGTAGCAACCATGTGAAGAAATTTCTCAGCACCTTGGGTAGTATGCTTTCAACTTGAAAAAATCACTTGGAATTTGTCGCGCAACTGAACAATAATGACTGCAACGCAATGGACTAAAATTAGCCATCAAACCCAAAAGCCAAAATTACCCTCGCATCTGAAATATACCATTTCCAAATAGTTAAACATATTTGGTAGGCAAAAATGCTTGAAGTTTAATCCTTAGTATTATAATCACATTAGACTATCACTGCACAAGCAGATTGGAGTATGGGTTTCACTAAAGAGGTGAAAGAAAGCAAACCCTCTGTTAAACCAGCCTTTTAAGTGATCTTTTCTTTTGCTTTACTAACACAACCTCCTAAATCAAGCAACTCACCAAGTATAAATACAGGCTCATCTTCATACCACCATCTCAACTTCACCACCCCATTACAAATGGCTATGGTGCAGTTCATGTTATTTGCCATTTCATGCCTTCTTTCTCTTTCCCTTGCCTCCTTAACACCTCATCATGGCATGGTCATGGAGGTGACGGATGCTGATGTCAGGTCGGAGAGCAATCTAATCTCGCTGTATAAGAAATGGCGTTCCATCCATGGTGCACACATAACAGAAAACTCATTGTTGAAGAGATATCAGACGTTTAAGGACAACGTTCACTTCATACATGCAAGTAACAGAAGGCCTAACGTGTCATACACTCTAGGATTGAACAAGTTCGCTGATATGAGTAATGAGGAGTTTAGGGCGATTTACACGACATCACCAAGCTTTCATTCAAGAAGGGCAGCAGTGCAAGGTTTCATGTATGAGAATGTTACTGGGTCATTGCCAAGCTCGGTCGACTGGAGGAATAAAGGAGCTGTAACTGGTGTTAAAGACCAAGGACAGTGCGGTAAGTAGAAGACACAAGTTTTACTGTTATTTTCATTTTATAATTACGAACTAAAAGCATTTTCATTGTTTTGCCTAACGAATGGCATGTCGGGGAACTGAGTGCAGGGAGCTGTTGGGCATTCTCAACTGTTGCAGCAGTGGAGGGGATCAACCAAATCAGGTCAGGAAAGCTGGTTTCATTGTCTGAGCAAGAACTGGTTGATTGTGACAAGAAAATAAATGAAGGTTGTAATGGTGGCCTCATGGACTACGCTTTCCAATTCATTGTGGAAAATGGGGGAATTAGCAGCGAGCTTGACTACCCATACAATGCTAATGACAACCAATGTAACTTCGCGAAGGTATTAGGACCAAATTGCTCGCAATGGTCTGCATACCTAAAACTTCTGATTCAAAGAATGAGTGTTGAAGTGTAGCTAACGAGTGAGTACAATATTGCATTTTTCAGAGTTCAAACAAGGTTGGCATAGATGGGTACCAGGATGTTCCAACCAACAGTCATGAGGCCCTGATGAAGGCCGTCGCCCATCAGCCAATTTCAGTGGCAGTAGATGCTGGAGGCGTTTATTTTCAGTTCTACTGGAAGGTAAGAATTCCTCTAGTGTAATGTTTTCCAACATTATTTAGCTGCATTTGAGTAACTAACAGGATGAGAATTGAAGTACAACACTTAATTTTCAGTTCTACTGGGTGACTTCATATGCAGGGAGTATTCAGTGGAACCTGTGGAACGGACCTGGACCACGGGGTTGCAATCGTTGGGTATGGCAAGACAAATGAAGGGCACAAGTACTGGATTGTGAAGAATTCATGGGGATCGGATTGGGGGGAGGATGGGTATATCAGGATGCAGATTAACGAAGCAGAGGAGGGGTTATGTGGGATCAATAAGATGGCGTCCTATCCTATCAAACTTGCTTCCAGTCCAAACCCTGCAACGAGTAATTCCAAGCACATTCCTCTTGGCAGAAGATCGGGACAATCCCTGCTCTTGAGACAATGACCTTGCAAACTGAAACTTCAGCACTCTTTTCTGCCACTTCAAAAATCTTGTTTAACTTATAGGTTGCCCTAAACTCGAGAGCTATCATGTATAACAGAATTCAAGCCAAGGTATGATAATCATAGAAGTAAATGAACAATGGGTACTACAATTAAAATGGACAGCCAATTTATAAACCAAATTTGAATGTAGTGATCGGGTAGATAATACCTGTGATGTGAAGCCCCTAACGAGTAAGCGAATAACAACTATATGATGATGACAACAACTAACGATTTGTTGCTTTCTGAATTTGAAGTGCAGTAGCTTGTAAAACAACATTGACTTTGTCTCCTTATATACAAACTTTGTATAACACCAAAAGTTGGGTCAATGTGTTCCCTATACAGTAGTGTTCATGACCCTTGAAACCTGACAATCCAAAACAATCAGATGTAATAGGGTTGAGCGCTAAGATAATCAATAACAATCCATGAGCATCCCACCTATTAAAACATGTTACTTATTTTATCTCTCACATCTATCACAAAATTGAGAGCACTGCAATTACCAACAGATATCTCTGTTCTAGCTTGATTTCTGAGTTGCTATCACACGGGGGGGAACAAGCACTGCCTCGTTAGTTGCAGCTTTTGATGCGGCAACCTCTTCCAAGCGCTTCCAGGTGGCTTCCCGTTTAGCTTGAACATCCTTCTCTTGTGCTTCATGTTCCTGATACTTGAGTAAGCACTCCTCAAACAACTCAGGATCAAGATCAGAAAAGATTTTTCGAACATTGAGCGTCAAGCTTTGGACTGCCTGATTCCAATGGTTCCTAGAATTTTGTTCCAAGGCGGGGAAGATAATAGGTAGTACGACTCTACGGTTCTGCTTAATCAAGTTCTCAATATGATCGTTGTTCCATAAGAATAAAGCCCTTTCTGCTACCTGCAACCAAAGTCTACCAATTCAGGAAACAATGTGTGGACTACATTTCAAGAAAGTTAATCCAACGTTTTAACTGTACATGCAATTCTTCTCTAGTATCATAAATACAGTCACCACTCTTATTGTAAATTAATATCAATGCATAAATAATCTGAACATTTGCAACCAACTGTATAGGATCCTGATACCCAAAAGTAAGTCTCAGGCTTGTTCAACTTTTGGTGCCCACGGGCATCCCAAAGCATGATGTCTGGAAGGGTGCACAACCCAACTGGAGACGTACTCCTCAATCTAAATAGAGATGTGCAATCTTCTCAAAATTGAAAAAAACAAAAAAAAAAAGTGACTAATGCCATTTTGGGAAACATTTGGCCACAACACAAATTCCAATATAGAAAGAAAGTGAAATACAACTTTTCTGTAAAAGACATACAAAATTCAACGTTGGGATTGGGAAAGAGTATGCACATACAACCCGGAGTTTCCAGAATTTGACGTGTTATAAACATTGAGGAGCTTATCTTAGTATGGCCCCAAAAATGTAGATTAGTTATATGCATGTAACAAGGAGTTAAGACTGATGATTTTAATCAGGGGGTGGGTGTACCTAGCTTGGAAATCAAGGATGAAAGGCATATACGAAATGAACAGTTAATAGGCAGAAGCAAAAGCAGTGAAATAGGCATTAAAACAGACATCAAAGTAAAGGAAAGTTATCCAGAACAAGGAACAATGTAATATAAGAATTCCAATGGATCTAAAATATAACCATTTTTTTCAATAATTTGTACTCTCCAATAAAAACAGTATAAAAATACAACAAAAACATATACCAAGATCTTGCTTTTAATCGTGGTGTTTCGTGTTATAGATACTAGATAACTTTAGGCATATCATGTCCATGTCTTAATGCTTTTTTTTTTCTTTAGATTATGTATCATTTTTTGTATCTCGAATCAATGTCCATACTCAGATAACCAGGATGTTATAGGATTGTTACAAACACACAACTAATTTGCAGTAATTAGTAAATGGGGTAGATTAAAAAATTTGGATATCTTTAAGTATGGTGGGCGTCAAAGACAGAGAGTCTGATGCGTGATTATTTGGCCATAGGAGAAAAAGAGACAGAAGTGCTCTTATAATTGGAAAAAATTAAAAATAAAATCATAAAGATGACATCTTTTGTTCCCGTCATGCACTCATTGTGACCTACTATATGATAATCTTTTCCACTTAACTAGTTTGCGATATCACTAAAGTATGCAGCTACTACATGCTCCAATTAGTATTTTCTATACCAATTTATTTTAACCAAATAATGCATCGAGTCCACATGAATCACTTTGCAAAAGTTCTTGCAATTATTCGTTTATTTTTTGAATTCATATTTTTACATTCCAACTCTAGAAAGTTATTAATCACATGGATTCTTCAGGATCAAGCTGTTAAGTATAAGCCAGCTGTGCGACACTGATTATACTGTCAACTTTACCAAAGAAAAGAAAATTTTAATATTGTTGATTCGGGTAACCATTGTGTTATGACAGGTATACGGACTTCAGACAATTGCTATGCAATTTCTAACTCTGAGCGTTCGGCGCTTTCGCAACACCGCCATGGATTGCTACGAACAAATCTCTGAGCCTCATCTCGTCGAGATGTGCATTAGTGGAATGGAGCAAGGGGAGATAAACCAGAGTGATGGAAAGAGAGAATCAACTGACACCTTGAACCTCGAGAAAAAGGAAATGGCGTGTGCTAGAAAGGTGTCTAATTGAGAAGGGTATTGTGCATTGAGATTTGTATCAAACTATGAGATTATTTCTAGGATATGTTCAGAATAATTAGGGTTTCTATAATCAACTAGAATTAAAGTTTCCTTTTCAAATTTGGACTAGAGTTTTAGGTTGAACTGAGATTGAATAAGACATGTAGTTATTTAATTTCCGTGTAAATATGGCCTTTTCAATGAACCCTAGATTGCGTTAGATTTGTGTTTGCTTCCGCTAAACAATTACCATCTCTTACCCAAAGATTTTTGTCCCATCATTTACAAAGCCCTACAAGTGAAGATTTTTATTATGGTTCTTTTTTCTCTAACAGATGGTTAGAAGTTTAAGGGATACTTATACCGAAAGTATCACAAGTGGGTAGGTAGAAAATACCAAGGGGCAGGAGACAACTCTCTCTAAGGAACTCAGTAAAATAGCCCCGTAACTTCGGGAGTAGAGGAGCCTCCTCACAAAGGGGGTCGCAGTGACCAGGCCCGGGCAACTGTTTACCCAAAACAGAGGTCTCCACAAAGTCGTAAGACCATGTATGGGGGTAGTTTATGTATCACCAAGCATAGATGAATACTACATGGTCACGCCCAAAATTTCTTTGGCATTAAATCACGGTATTCATGAAGTTCCAGCTCGCTAACTGAGATGGAGAGAGCCGAATGGAATTTCCATAAGTATCCTATAATTACTTAGCTTGGGTATCATATGAAGAAGCCCGGTAAAATGAAGACAATGTTGATGGTACTAGAATAGGATGTTATTTAATGTTACATTTGCAGTTTTTTTCTCTCATTAAAGTTGCGCTAATTGGTGAAATTTTAAAGGATCCAATACAATATAGGTTCCCATCATAATTGGAATTTCAATCGAATTAGGTCAACTTATCTAATAGTAGTAACAATAGCACATCAGTATGAAGTATGAACGGACAAAAGTTATGATATACATCAATTTAAAAGATGACTTGACAAGTTAGATTCCCTATGGACAACTATGGCTCAAATGTTGCGTTGCGCTCTCACCAGATTAATGCAAATCTCCAAAATTCTCATCTTCCTACTTCATACTTTGAAAAAATATTTGCAACTCTCAATGGTTGGAATTCGGATGTATGGTTACCAAGTAGAGAGTTCATTCAGGTGGGAGTCTCAGAATATCCGCTTATGTTGAAGCCCTTGAGCATTTGAAAGGCTTTCACCTAGAAGTCGTCATTTTGAATTTTGTTTTCAAATTAAGGACGTAACCACAGAAGATGACTCCGGGAGATCATGTTGCAGATAACAAGAGCAGTTGGATGTGACCCAAATTGTAACAAAAAGGAAGAGAGAGTGAGAAAAGAAAGGGAAAATGAATGTTGTGGTCCAATACAATGGTGCACGTGGGTTGATAACAATGCACATTCTTCGCAAGTTTAATGCACTTATTTATATCTAATTCATGTTACATTGCAGAAGGAAACTAACAGAGAAACCACCAAGTGCACCTGCAACCCCGCATACAATCTGCATCATAATGTAACATATTTTTTCATATGTATACTTCGAACCACACCCACTTCTCCAAACACCCGCACCCTAAGTAACTTTCAGATAAAAGATGATTATAGCAACAAGGTAGCAATAACGGTTTGAAAAAAGTAAATGGACTTTGAGAGAGATCTGCATTAAGATACATTCAAATCCTACCAGATGACACCAGGATCCTTTGTTGAAAATGTTGTGCAATTGCTATAAGCATCACAGTTTTGTATTGTTGAACACCAATAAGTGTCTATTTTAGTTTATCATTGTGGCATATAACAGAAACTTGAGTAATAACTTATCGACTCACTCCAACATTTCAGTCCTTGCAACAGAATATTCAGCAAACATAAAATAAATATAAATCTCAAAAGCTTAATACCTGAAAATGTGAACTACTCATGCAACGAGCAATCTGGCGGAATAAGGGCACCATACAACGTTGGAACTCTGCAGGCTGAGTTGCCTCTAAAACTTCCTCCAGCTCCCCTAAGAACATGACCTCCTTCGAACTATTTGTGACAGGCCAATATTTCAGTAAACCCCTTATAATAGTATCAGCAAGTTTGCAGTCTTTCTCCACAAATTGCGTAATGCAGTATGACAACTGTTGGTGGTACATTGGTATGCATTTCGGTTTGTGAAGAGGAATCAGAGCGCGAACAAGGAATAGTTTGTGTTCTTCTTTCAGTGGAAGTGCAAAACCATTGATTACACTGCCCAATATCTCCAATAACTCGGCAATCCCACTATGCTTCTCTGTCTCGAAAATAAAACGATAGAATATATGGTTTATAGATTTCCTGATGTATGGACGATGTACCATAAATTTCCCATAGATGCGATGGAGAATTGTTTTCAAGTACTCCCTTTCTCTAGGGTCTTCTGAGTCAAAAAGATCCAGCAATCTGAGAACAAAGGAGTGGTCAATGTATCTCTTAGCCAACTTCGCATCTGTCTCAGGGGATGCAACAAACCTGAGAAAGAACTCATACACAATTTGCAAATGGGGCCATGCAGGATCCATTGAAGGCTCCTCCTCTTCCAAATCAAAGGCTTCCAAAACCTTATTATCACGGGGTGGAGAAGTGGGAGTTCTAAACAGATTCACTGATACCATCTTTATAATTTCTTGCATGACAGTTTCAGCAAATTTCCCATTCGCTGAAGTAACATAATCCACAAGCTCTAGTAACGTTTGTCGTTTGATTTCCTTTTCCTTGAGGTTTTTGGTAGGATCAGTGAAGTCAAATACAACACAACACATGTTCAACTTCCTGATGAATAAACTCTGCTTCTCTGAGCTAGGAACGTCGCGGAAGGAAGGCAGCGCCTCATAAGAAGTGGTTGAATTCCCATTCAACTTCAAATTACCCATTTGGGGAAGTCTACTTCCATTACTAAATGCTGAATTTGTAACAGAATCATGACCTGGAAGTGCGGTATTGTTTGGCATCCCCGACCTGTTACTTGCTGGATCATTGCTTCTTGAACTAGTAGAAGCATTAGAAGGGACAGAACTCACCCCTGATTCACGACTCTCAGAAGATTTAGACGGCTTGCGAGGAAGCCTACCAAGTATCTGCTTGATCATAATTGCAGAAATGAAAAAGAAGCTAGTAAGCTACAACCCCAAAATCTGTTTAGCAAACAAGTAAAGCAGATCCCCCACTCCAAAGCAAAACCCACTCATTCAACATACAAAGGATCCAGCTTGCACTCTCATTCAAGATCAAGCCAACTGCAAAAACCCATTTTCAAAGCACTTGTCAATAATACACTGAGCTTTTAATCCACCTCAAAAGCTGCTTTCTCAACCCATCCATCTGAAAGCCGATGCCACTTCACCAATCTTCTTTTGTCAAATCAAAGGGGAAGTTCTCCTCATCTGGTAAGAAAAACCAAACAAACTTTTATAATAATCTCAATTACACAAAACTCATATCACAAACTCCAGATCAAACAAAACCCAGTTGTGTCTCTATCTACCAACTAGAACAAAAACCTTTTTCTACCTCCCTTTTTTTCAACAAAATCCAACTTCAATCTCAAAATAAATAATAAAAAAACCCAGATTCAGAAATCCACTTTAAACCAAAGATCAGCATCAAATTTCCATTTCCATGGGCTTAATTCCACAACCACAATAAATGAGTGTTTCAAAAAGAGATTACCTTTGAAGAAAACATAGATTGTCAAGATCTGGGTATTGATTTATCAACAATTCCAACTAAAAAGAGAAACAAAACCAAGCAAAAACATTGTATCAATACAGCTAAATTCATTAAACCCCACAGTTTACATAGAAAGATGAGAGCAATGAAGACTTGAAAAATCCTGAAAAGAAAGTAACAGTTGAAGAGATACTTACAGAAGTCCTGATTGATGAGAAGAAGCTGAGTTGTGTATAACAAATATTGGTTTTTTGAGAAATTTGTCTGAAATATGGAAACCCAACAACCAAAAACTGAATTAAAGATTAGGGATAAACAGTTATCTCTCAATTTGTTCTTGCTGTTTTAGTTGTTTCTGGTAGAAAAAAAAAAAAAAAAGAATCAAAAATTTTTTCTGCTCAGATACCAATATTCAACTTTCTCTCTCTCTCAAATTTTTCTTTTGGAAAGTAAGTAAAAATGAAGTGAGACCAAAACTGCCCTCAAAACTTAAAAAAAATCCAATCTTTTAGAGAGTAGAAATAGTAGAATGTTTGAGAGAGAGAAAACTCTGAAAAGGGAAATTTGGTTTTGAAAATAAAAGAAAAGAAAACACTCACTTCTCTTTCTCCCTACTTGCCTTTTGCTTTTTGCCTTTCTCATGTTCTCTCTCACTCTCACACTCTGTTTTCTTCCTTCTTTTTCTAATTTGCTAATTATTTTAATAAATTAGGTTATTTTCGCTTTGGCTCTCATTAATTTTAAAGTAAATCAGTTTGGCAACTTAAAGTTTAAGGTAATAATAGTTTAACCCTCATTTTGGACAAAATTTATCTAGTGAACCACAGTTGACTGTCAAGATATCTTTTAAGACCAAAATAATCCTGACTTGGTAGCATGTACGAGGCACGTGTACAACACCACTAAACTCATCCAAGGGCTAAGAGCTTACACACTCGTCTCAAGTAACAGCAATGGATAATACAAATGCCCCTAATGAGTCTCTTTCCTCCTCAAGTACTTTACTTTTTGAAATCCTCCACCCCCAACAGATAATATGGTGGGAGATCGAAAACATGGAGGTGACAAAGTTAGAGCATTAGGCAAAGGATGTAGTTGTGATTGTGATTGTGGTTGTAGGAATGGCAACTGGGCGGATTTGAGCAAATCTATCCCCGCCCCGTTTATCATTTTTTTTTAAACCATCACCGCCCCGCCCCATTAACCCAAAAACAAAAAAAAAAAACCCAAAACAAATCTGAGAGTATACAAGAAAAAACCAAAAAAATCAAAACAGATCTGATGGATATGAGAGAACTGAAGAAGAAGAATAATGGAGTATACAAGTCTTCCTCCTCTTCTACTATTGCTATTTGTTCAAATATTGGAAATTACCACCAAGCGATTCTTCAAAAGCTAAAATACATAAGGATTGTGATCGATTGAGATGATCTGTGCTCCCTAACACTCGCACCACATCCAAGCAAAACAATTCATATGAAAAGAAGACTTCTCCCAACCCTGTTGCATACTCCATTGTGCTCTGCTGCTGCTCTAAACTCAATTTCAAATTTGGTTTGCACGGGTGGTTTGATTGCTCTTCCGGCTTCAAAAATATTATCTCCTTCAATGTTCATAGCCATCAGTTCAAAAGTCCTTGCATGATCATTTATAGAAAACTCTGCATCAGCAAACATCACAATAGCTTGATTCAACTCATTCCATCACCAGATCCGCCGACGTTGCCACCATCGCCACCCGCCTCTTCTGATCCGCCTTCCGGCTGACTTTATGGCTCTCTGCCGAGGCGTGAATCTTCCTCATGCTTCTTCATCTTCATTCTTCACACGCAAAGTCACAAAGTCTGAGTCTGAGAGTCAGAAGAGATCTTCATTCTTTGTGACTCCTTTGCCTTGCCTTGCATGTTGCGCGACGAGAGTTACAGAGATTGAAAAAGAACAGTGGAAAGTAGGGGTGGGCAAACGGGTCGACGATCCGCGGATTCAACTCGAACCGGACCGTTTTCCTCTAAACGGTCCGGATTTAAATTATAAGTTTTTAGATACGGTCCGGATCCGTTATAAAACGGTCCGGTCCCGGTTCCTAATTTTAAAAACGAAACGGTCCGGGTTGGACCCGTCCGGACCGTTTCAAATTGCATTTACTATAAAAACCAAAACCTAACCCTAAACCTAAACTCTCCTCTCTCAGTCTCTCTGTCTCGACTCTCTCCTCTCTTTGTCTCTGTCTCGAGAAGGGGAAGGAGATCTCCCTCTCATCTCTCTGCCTTTGTCTCGAGAAGGAGATTTCCCTCTCCTCTCCTCTCCTCTCCTCTAGTCCTCTCCTCTCCTTTCTTCTATCTGTCGAAGATCAGCAGTGTCGAAGAAGCAGCAGCAGAGAAGAAGAGAATAGAGATCAGCGAGATCAACACTCCTTTCTCTGTCGAAGAAGCAGCAGAAGAGAAGAAATCAGCGAGATCAACACTCGCTGATTAGGCCTATCCTCTCTGTCGAAGAAGCCCTATCCTCTCTGTCGAAGCAGCAAAACCCTAAGCAAGGAAAGATCCACTGATATCATTCCTATCTCCATTCTTCATCTTCATCTTTGAGTTTCATCATTGATGAGGGTTTTTTTTTGTGGCCTCAAACTCAAAATGGGTCTCTCAATCACAATCTCACCTTCTCCTCTCCTCATCTTCATCTTCCTCACAACCCCATTTCAGTTCATCTCAGGCGAAGCAAACCCAGATCTGGGTTCGATCTCAAAGGCCACCAAAGGGATTTGCTGGATATTGATCGATCTCAAACCCAGAATGATGCACAACCCCATTTCTGTTGATGGATGATTTCTGGATGTTCTTAATGATGGATTGTGAGTTTCTAGGCCCCTTTACAATTTAGAACACCCTCTTTCAGAATGTTCTCACCTAATAGTAGATACAATGTTTTTGTTTACTACTAGTGGTTTGTTGACTGTTGTTGATTTACAAACAGAGCAAAGTTCCCCGTTTCTGTAAATTAATATGTTGGTTTTTTTTAAATTTATTTTTTCTGTAGATCTCTTATGGATCTGTATGAAATGAATATGACAGGATAAATTTTTTGTATGATCTGTGTATGAATATGATTGGAAGTTTGGAACCGTTTGGAACCGTGGAACCGAACCGTTTAGAACGGTTCGAGTTAGGTTCGGTTCCAATTATCAAAATGAAGGGATCCGGACCGGACCGGATCCGTTAAAATGTAAACGGTTCGAGTCAGGTTCCTTCAAATTTGGAACCGATCCGGACCGTGCCCACCCCTAGTGGAAAGGTATGTGAAGTTGCTGCTATGTTCATTTGTGAGAGTGAAGCTTGAGGTTGGCTCTGTTGTTCATTTGTGAAAGTGATTCTCTGTTTGCTTTTTGAAATTACACAAATAACAGGGGCAAAAGAAAAAATTATATTTTTCGAGAATTTTTGAAGTTTTTTTTGTAATTTTTTCAAAATTTTCATTTTTTCATTAAAAAAAACAGCTATCAAAAATTACATATTAAAATTTTCGGGGTTTTTCATAAATTTTGAGATTTTTTTATGATCATTTATTTGAAATCACCCCCTACTTTTCTAATTATCATTTATTCTATTTATATATTGATTTTTTGAACCACTTCCTAATTTTTTAATTATATATTCATTTTATGTTTGTTTTATATATTCTCAAATTTATTATTTATATTTCATATATTCTTCAAATTTTTACGATTTTTTTTACAGCAAAAATATTTCTCAAAATATTTCTTAAAATAGGAGACTGAGATTAACTCGAAAAACAAATTCACAATCCTTGATCGGTGGTGATGCGCAGGCTACGACGGATAGATAGAGAGAGAGAGAGAGTAGGTACAAGATACAGGGGATTCATGGAGTTGTTTGCAGAGAGGAAAAATGGTAAAGAAAATAAATGGGAATTGGGGGTTTATTTGTTTCTTAATCTTATCCCTTGATTCTCTAGAGATACTAATTTACGTGATTCTCAAGTAGACCTCGTGCCTTGCAAGTGCTATCAAATAAGGGGTATTTTCGGCTTATAAGACATATTGATAGTCAACGTGGTTCATTAGACAGATTTCGTTCAAAATGGGGGTCAGACTGTCATTACCTTAAACTTTGAATGTTAAATTGATTTACCTTAAAATTAATGGGGACTAAAGTGCAAATTACCCAATAAATTATCATTAATTTTAATTGATCTTAGTCATAATCACTGTATTCATTAGAAGATGCCCATTAGATTTTCCATTTAGGATATCATTAAATATTTTGATTTTTTTATTTTTCGTTAGTGATGAATACTTTTTTTTATTGAGTATGTACATTTTAATTGTTAAATGATAAAAATATTAGCAAGAGAATTAGGGGACTAACACGAAGTCAAACAATATTCCATAGCACAGCCATGCACTACATCAGTTTTTTTATGGTTACTTCTTGTTGTTCGTTAAAAAAAAATTAAAATTAAAATTAGAGATGTCCAAAATACAAAATACATTGTTAGTTTCATCGCAAAGGAAAATTTGCTTGAGTAGAGAATTTTGACCCCATGCGGCCATTGATCACAACTTACATGAATCGGGGATGACCATGTCAAGACTACGCAATCATAATAAGGATATTTATATGGTCTCCAATCAAATGAAATACTTAAACTTTGATATAGATAGGGAAGACTTAAATTTGGGGTTACTTTAATAAGTTTGATTGGTAATTTGGCAAAGATAATGCTCTACATTACCACAATTCATTGCTTGCTTTATGGATGATCATGGAAATTGATGGACACATGCCCACATAAAAGGTCAAACGTTTTATTGGCAATCTTGATTATTTGCTTAGTTTGATTCCTTTTAATAGTGATGGAGAATTCTGTATGGTTTGGCCGGCTGGAATTTGTCAAATTATCCCAATTGTTATTATATTATTAGTGGTTAAAATGGATCTTTATCTTGACAGTTTATGCATAGGGTGCTTTAGCAAATATTCTATGAATTTAGATCAATTGGTTTATGCTGCCAATCTTCATAAAGCTAAGTAAAAATGGTTTAATAAAACGGTGGTTTTCATGTGCATCACACCTAATATACTTCTTGATCACAAATCCCAGCGGCTTTCAATTAGTTTAGATTGTCTGCACGATAATGTCACAAAATTCACTTAAGCTAAACACAATGACTAACATAGTTATATGAAGGGTCCATATCGAGAATCATCTAGTAGAAGCTGAGCTATTAAATGCCCTGCTAAATCAGTGTCTCCAAATCAGGTGATGAAATCTTCTTGAATCCACAACTCTCCATTTTATTTGTGTTCAGAAACCTGGTCATGACTTTGATGACCCAGAATATCAATAAACCTTGTTACATCGCTATAAAGTGGCCCACAAAAGGTCGTTGGAATGGGGCAATGTAATCGGTAATTTGACCTTGACCTTGACCTAACCAGAGCAGTGACTGGTTCTGAGGAATGGACCATTGCATGGAAATCGTCTTGAGTACGGAACATTTAGCAGATATGATATATGGATGGTTAAGAGAGTCGACTATTGGGAGGGCAATAAGTGAAATCCAAACACTTGGACCAAGGTTCTGACGATTTGGCCCAATAGAATGATCCACATCAATTACTAACCTAAGTCAAAAATGTACAACCTAATCCCTCCACTTCACCAACCTCCCTTGAAGAGTGGGAGACATGGAGTTGGTGTTCTATTATGGCGCTTGCTGGTCCTATATCCTATCAGCAAGGACACTTGTTGCACCTCAAGAGCTGAGTGTTTTTGCTCAGCTCACAACGCTTTCCTTGTGTATGTGTGTGCATGTGCATTGAATCATGGAGCAGTTGTCCTTTTCACCTCAGCGAAACAAGTGTCATTCCATGGCAACACCGTAATCTCTAGGGAATCACAGAGATTCAGAGTTCAGTAGAATACCCATTGGTCCATGTGTTGAGCCGTAGGTTCGATTTGGAGGCTCTGCTTTCACATTTGTCATCCTGACCAGGTTTTCGAAGCTGGGGCACAATTGGATCAACCCATGTTAGCAACTCTGCAAAATGCATTTGTTCTTGCAAAACATTCGATGGTTGAGTGATGATCCTTTCTTCTATTTCTGCTGCAACTAGTAGTCAGAAAATTAGTCTAGCAAAACAAACAGTTGTGATTGTCCGAACATTGAAATCATTCCAGCTGCAGTAAATTACAATGATATTTTTATGACCTGCAATGTTGTAGTCTATACAAAGTTCAAATGAAAATCAAGTACCTTTACATGGGATTAAAATAAAGCCTCCTCACTAATGAAAGTAATCTCTAAGAAACAAATAAATAGGAATTTATGTCGATGGACAAGGAGCTGCAAAATTTTACTTAGTTTATAAGTTGAATCCTCTCTTTGTGATGCAAGTTACCTTAAACCCATGTTTTGTCACAAACTAATTTTAGTTTTGCTCTCAATATATGCTTGAATCGATGGTTCTCTTCCCAAAAAATCTGAGAGAATCTCAAGGGGTTCCCTTGCTCCACCTGGAGTTAATACCTGTAAAATACAACCATCGGTTTACACATTCAAAGAGGATATTGGAATAAGATTAGGAGTTTCGCCAGCAATAACATTTACCTTACTCCTGAACTGCAGACCTATATAATGGTCTGAAAGTCCATCTTTGAACTTTGAAGCAAATAAATCAGCGGCAAAAACCTGTTATATTTCACCATCGAATTGATATTGTTATACAAACAGAACAGAAGAGACGCACACCAGCAAATAAAGATTAAAGGGGAAAAAAAGGCAGGGAAGTACAAACCTCACTCCAGATGCGACTGTAGCAAGTAGCTTCATAACCAATAGCAAAGCGAGGATTACATGAAGCTGGATTGGTTCCTTCCAGCATCGGCAACCCCAACATAATCTAGAAATGAAGGGAATTTCTTTGACATATAAGATACATAAGTAACAATCTTTACCAAAGATGAACAACAGTACCAAGTGCTACCTTCGGATGAAGATGCTTCAACAACTCTAGTGCATCCACATTTCCAGCGGAATGCATAATCTGATCGAAAAGGCCTGATATTCACATAAAAATGGTTATTAGATTAAGCTATCATTCTCATCTCATAAGGCCGCTCATTCATTTGGTAATTTTCAAATGTCTAACAACATAGAGAAACCAGATTCCAATAGCAAACTGCTAAAAAATAAAAATAAAGCACATCGCTCATTCTCTAATACGAATAAGGTGCTACTAGCTCAAAGAAACCTGCAGCCGACAACCTAAATCTAAGTAACAGTTAAAAAGCTTAGTAACCCAGAGGAAACCTTCCTCTGAAAAGAAAATTGCAATCAAGGGGGAGCAAACTTGCTAGTCTTTTATCTAGATTCCAGAATATAACTGACAACTTACAATAAAGAACTTCTTGCTTCAATTTGAGTGCACAAAAGAAATCTCTCCTTTTCTTCAGTGAAGCACACATTTCATCCGTCATGGGCTTAGTAATATCCTGCAGATAAAAATGAGATTTAAATTAACAAAATTGTATCTAATAACATGATATATATTTACTTTAGTGTCCAATAATTACTTAAGAAACGTCAACTGGACAAATCCAATGTTAAAAATCATCGTTCTCTTATTCATTGCTGCTTGCCTACTCTACACTCAGTTTCTTTTCTCATATAGATAGATAGCCCTTGAAATTGATTACAACGCAAAATTATAGTACCATAGAGAGCTCTCAATACATGTGAATTTGACTTACCCTCACTGCTAATTGGAGTAACTTTCCAGAGTTTCTTACTTTCTGTACATTGTTATGATTCTATGACCCAAAGTTTTGCAGACACGAACAAAAAATTCAATTACCAATTTACTACTCCCTGCTGCTATGACTATAAATGCCTCACCCAATATAGCCTTCATGATTTAGTACATCCATGTGTCATAGAGACACAAAAAAGAGGATGTTGGCACTTATTTATGCAAAATAGAGTATCAACTTGTTATTTTCAATTTAGCACTGCCATTTAGGTTCCTACATTTTCCGGAATCCTCTCTCTTGTACCAATCATAGAGATCAGAACTGGAGAGATCCCTTGACATAGTTTCCTCCGCAAGTTTAAACATGTAAACAGTGTACTAGAGACAAAATGAAAAGAATAAGAAACGTTCCCATGTCAAGTTGAAGTGACTCTAACAAACGCGGAGAAAGAAAGAACAAAACAGAAGACATAAATGACTTTGCTAACTTAGCTAAACTTCTAAAAAAAAATAATCAAAAGAACAACTGACCTGATGGTAACCAGATATCAACTTTAAAATGGCACTTTCATAACACCTAGAACACAATTTCCCATGAGCAGTAAGGCATGACTATAACCATAAAACTGAAAGTTCACAAATAAGTACATAAATAAAAAAAATCTTACCAATTTTCTATCAAATGGCTAGGAATTTCAAGAAAATCAGGATCAAGACGAAGCCCAGAAAATCTAGCGAATGATGCATGATTGCATATATGATGCACCTGCAAACTCATCATTAATAAACTATCATTTCATGTTTTAAACAAGAAAATGACAAAAAATTTAATGACCTTTTGTACATAGTTTTTAAAAATAGAGGCGCATACATAGAAATGTTCATGTTGGTATTGATTATTTAGTTTTCTTAAAGACTGAAACTACTAGAGCTATGAAGACAAGGCTTCAAATTTAATAGGATAATTAGCAATTAGAATAATAAGGTTGGCATTAAGAGTCCAATTGACTTCAGTAAATTAAAGTTTCTTGGGCTGCAGACCATTGCATATTTTGTTTCTTTTCAATTTAAAACATAAAGGTTTACGCACAACTCTTCTCCATTGGTGGACAACCTTGTTAATACTAATCTTCTTCTCTGTATCTTCAGTTCCAATTTCATTAGATGTCTCCGAGTTAGTTTCTCATTTATAATAGGTTTTTGTTCTTCATTCTCAAGTTCTGACCAACTAGTGCTTATAAATAAGAATGGAGTGATCAAACACATCTAAGACCAAATTTTATCTATCTACAGTCCAATGAGAACTTGAGAATCTACATGTAAGAATGAAAGGAAATTAATGCAACATAGTAATGATTTTAAAAATTGGACAGTTCGAGGTAGTATCATATCATATACCACATGACCAAGCTCATGGAAAAGATTAACCACTTCAGAGAACCGCAACAATCTCAAGCTATCATCAGCATCCTTCCGAAATTGGCACAAAAGTAACGCCACCGGGAT
Source organism: Berberis thunbergii (assembly GCA_003290165.1). Classification (NCBI taxonomy): domain Eukaryota; kingdom Viridiplantae; phylum Streptophyta; class Magnoliopsida; order Ranunculales; family Berberidaceae; genus Berberis; species Berberis thunbergii. The sequence continues at coordinate 133,373 of QNQO01001663.1, forward strand.
CTAGACACAATAAAATATTAAGCACATAGTGAATACCCAAAGTTCTATTAAGCACATAATGAATACCCAAATACAAGAAATATATAGAGCAATACATAAATAATGTCAATCATAAATGTTACAACACACTGAATGATCACAGAACAAACAAATATTAAAGGGTCCAAAAGGAACTAGAAGTGTATTTCTAGTGGTAACTTTTTCTGGAGTGGAAATTAAACATGGTTGTTCTTCACAAACAATATCATGAACCTCATGTTAAGACATTCTTAAAGACTATTTTACTGCCTGCTTTCATGCAACATAGAAAATTGGGAACAATATCATTGCTATGTACAGTGGACCCATGCACTATACACACACCAACCAGACCATGATGCAGGGGCCAAACTTGTGACCCATATACCCGGGTAACAAATAAATGCCTGACCAGTATCCCCATAAGCATACATTTGAAGCTTAGAGCAAAATGGCATTCTACCCACGGCACACAAGACATCGATGGAAAAGTAGGAAAATCACAACACTTAGCCATGTGCTTTTCAACTCGGCAAGTTAAACATTTGTGGAACCAAACAAGGGGAGAGTGGCACTTCAGATGTCATGCATTCATGAATCTGAAAATTTGACTACATTATAAAGTGTGATGGAAATAAAATAAAATAATTTTTTTTTAAAAAAGTCAAAAACAATAAAGTATCACCAATTTCAGCTCTTGATGATGGTTAACTTAGGGTGGTTTCAGATGTCTAATGTGATCAACGAAGAAACTAGACCCATGTATGAACCTGTGTAGACCCATCCATTTGAAAGCATAAACTAAAACTCCTTCCATAGTTAGGGATCCCCAAAAACATATACCAGGTGTTGGGAATCCTGGAATCTAATATCTATGAATGATATTCCCTCGAATCCTCAATAGAAGCTAATAACTGGATTTGAGTGACAGATAAATTACACATTCTTACAAAAACGAAATGTATCCAAAATGCAGACATTCTAAAATTAAAAAAGTTGCAGAACCTAGAGAAGCTCTTTACTGGACACTATACCTGCCGTTCGCCATTGGATGATAAGGAACCATTTTGAAGGGCTAAAACGCAGGTGTGTCCATATTTTCCTTCCCTGTTGAATAGCTCAAACTTTCACCATTTCTTTATCTCATATAAATCAATTTGCTAGCAAGGAAGCATACAAGAATGTTGAAGGATTGAGTATATAAATTGACCTAGAATACGCATCAAGGTAGAAATAGCCCAAGAGTACACTAGAGCTCAAGTCAGAAACAGAAAACAGGCGAACATCACTGTGCCAAACCTCGGTATCTTTGATTTCCTCAAATCTGAGGCCTGCATAGTACAAAATTTTCCAATAACAAATCATTCAACCTAGACAACTGCAAGCTCAACAAATACATTCTCATATCATAATAAAAAAATTTACCAAACAGATCTTGCAAAAATTTCAAAATCCCTGAGAGAACCAAGCTGAAGGGAAAATATTGCTTGACTGATCCCAAGTCTATATCAAATTTCTCTTCTTCAGCCCTCTTTACATAGTACAACAGATCTTCAATTCCAAAAGGAGACTCCCCTTCTTCTTTCTTCTGTACCCCCAACATATCAACAAGTTAGATGTCAAAAAACACTGCAAGGAAGGACTGACCTAGGTCAAAACTAACCTTTAAATCTTTGAGGGTAGCCAATTCTTTTGTTGCCAAGTCAGTTAAACTGTTAGAAATTTCTTCTAAAAACTCAAATACCTACAAAATGATAACAAGAGGATTTCAAAGAAGCAACGGCTCATGGAAATGAAATGAACAGAAACTTTAGGAAATATTTCATTTTTCCTCTCATATGATCACTTTTGTCTCGAAACATTCCAAATATACCGCTATGTCCGCAAATCTGATTTTGGTGGTTTTGCTCAGTGGGACACTGCCCTATCCCAGTCTGACTCTGACACCCATACCAGTGTGTGCAATCAATAAATTACCGTGTACCTCAAAACCAAGATTTTCAGATCGTGATAGAAGAGTTTGCACTTTGCAGAGGTTCATAAACTTTCGTGACAATTAACAAACCATATAGAACCCCACAATGGAAACCAACAAAACCGTCATGACCATAAACCACAAGCATAACACAAACCTTGACAGATGTTTTTGCCATTCTAGGCTCAGTAGAGTAATCTGCATAGTTTGAATAGCCAAGAAGCCTTGCAAGTTTATGGCGCAGTTGAACCTGCATAAAAGAAGACAAGTGGAATTAGTCCTAGCCAGCGTTTTCCTACTCGTACTATAAAGGAAAACAAATTGTGTATGTAAAAGTAATACTCCTTTCTCAAAAAATGTGACTGCATGGCTCCGGTTATTTGAGGGAAAGTATTTCAAATATCAAATGCAAAAGAAAGGGGAAAGGAAAATGAATGAAAAACAATAAGCTAGCATATCTTGAGAAATATTTCAAAGATAATCAACATAGATGCGTTAAATGCAAAATGGCATATAAGCACAGCAAGTCGGCATATTCGATTTCATGATATCAGCACGCACCTAGCATTAACAAGTTGATAACGGATAACCTTCTAGGCACCATTTCTGCAAGGTCAGGTTCTTGCAATAGAATAACTAAGATTTCTGCCAGAGAACACTCACTGAACAAAACTGAGGAATTAAGAAATTTGCATACCGAACACGTCATTGTTGTGCCCTAAATACATCACTAGGATACAACTAATCTATCACTCAAATGAAGGAAAACAAGCAATTCCAAATGCAATCATTGTGAGAATGCTAATCAACGATGCAGCAGAAGGCACACAAAATAGTGAAGGACATCAATCTTAAACATGTATCATGAAAAGTGTTAAAAAATGGTTTAAATGCCATAGCTGATAGTTAGGAAGTTCAACAATCAGGTAACATTCTAGGAACGAGAACAGAAAAATGCACAATACAGTAAGGATTTAACAAAGTATTACCAGATTATCTACAATATAAAGATTGGTTACTCCACATCTCTGCCCATATGCAACTGCAACTCTTTTCCTGGTGGTTCCTACCTTCAGAATATAGAATCAGAATTTTAGACTACAAGAGAACAGTTTCTTCTCATAAGTCATTTACAAGGTTTTTCTAATAACATGGGTCTCCACTCAAAAGACAATATAATGTGTAAAATTAGACAATATACTAATATAGCATTTACTTTGTAAAAGCCAGCTTAATTTGTAAATTCGGGAACATACCTTGCAGTGCTCTAGTAATGGAGAAACATGATGACTTCGTAATGTAATCTTTAATTTCCCGTTTTCAACCTTGTCTAAGCTCTGAAAAGAAAGACATTTAAGGGTTCCTTTTAGTAATGAATCAAATTAAAAACTATACTCAAACATCATCAAGTCGTTCTAATTCCAGTAAAACTTAGGGTGTATTTGGTTGCATGAAATCTTCGTGCGTGGGTGGCATTTAATTTTAAGGCTTTGATCAAAATGTAGGGACCACCTCATTTCTAGATTTTTTATCAACGGTGGGAGTTGAACTCCCACGAACATGTGAATCACCCTCCTTAGTCCCCCAAAGAATGTGATTCCCATGATCACGGGAGCTTAACTCCCTCTAATGATAAAAATCTAGAACTAGGTAGGGATAGATGGCCCTTCAAATTTTGATCAAATTAGACTAAAAATAAGTGATCCTCCAATGGATTACATGCAACCAAACACGCCCTTCAATGGATTTGGTGCAACCAAACACACCCTTTAGAGAAAATGTGCAGATTAGCATAGGGTTCACAGTTAGCAATCAAAAGCATCCACAACCAATGGCATGTAGTGGATTGGTATTGCATTATAATCAGTATTGTGCAACGGTACCATAAAGATGGAACTCGTAATTGTGCCCAATTTTCAGATAAAAGAAGCATGTTGATATAGATACCCAAAAAAAAGTGATAAAGTTAAAATTGATCTTTTGGCCAAATTATCAATTAAAAAGATTTAGCTTGGATGACTCGCTATTGGTTTGATACCAATAATGGTAGATGGTAGTTCATATTTTAGTATGTCTAGGATACATACTGAATGTTTCAATGGGTCTAGTATGTCTACTTCAGGTTTCAGCATGTCTAGTATGTGTAGTTCATGTTTTGGTATGCATAGCATGTCAGTTCATGTTTCAGTAGGTATCCGCGATTGAGAATTACTTGATGGCACGCTTCTTATGGATCATGTTTCGTAAGGTAATATGCTACGTGTTAAATAATGACACATGATACTGATTCAATGATTTATCAGATTAGAAATGAATTGGTGGAGTCCACTCATCATAGTGCAAGATGAAGTGAGCTAAGAAAATGAAGGGAAACTTTTACTGCAAATATTGGATGGAACACCATCCATTCTCTCTACAGATCCTTTCTCCCCTTGTCAGTATCGATATATCAATGAATAAACCCTACGTCAGCTATATTTCTTGGGCAATAAGCAGTTGAAAAGTTAAAAAAAATATATATATATATATATATGAGCATTCAATAAATAATCTAGTAAACACATATAAGACAATAGATCACAATTCATTGTTTATAAATTCAGTCACAAGAGGAAGATAAATAAAAGGTAGCACTTGCATACACTTTGATCACTGTTTCAGAGGCGTAAGCCTCAACGTGAGGAGCACCTTGAAATACCACTGAGATACTAGTTGAGGTAAATACACCTTAGCGGCTGACGCACATGTGGCGCCTAATGAAGCATAAGCCTCCCTTGGAAAGTTAAATCGATAAAAAATATATATCAAATTTTGAATAATCCATTACTTCAATATATTTGATGCACCTAAAGTGGCTGTTATGATACAATCATGTCATGGAAGATTATCATCTTGAACTTGCTAGCATGAACTTTATCATGGCTATCAAATCAATAATATTATGTGGAATTTTGGATTTATAATTTCAACTTTACACATATGTTGTAGAATTTGCGTCCCTTCAGTATGCAACTAGCAAAATGTACTTTGTTGGCTTATTATGCAATTGAGCGTACATACAAACTACAAAACATTGTATATAGTCTTTTATTTAGGCACTTGCATTCTAATAAAAAAGTTTGTTTATACTATATTTAATATCCTTCTTTAATCGCTTCTTTAGGGCTACTTTGTACTCATACCACCCAAAGGCGTACGCTTAGCCTCACATCAATGGTGTTTAAAAAATTGATCGTGATAACATGTCATGTCTTAAAACTAAATTCTTCCCGATACTATAAAAGCTGGAAGAGTAGCACAGGAACTCATAACTAACCTCAATAAACTTTGGTGGCAACCCAGCAAGCTCTATCTCATTGAAGAGGAGAAGGGTGCTATCATCACTCAAATTCTGGATATATCTCATACTTAGCTCATCGAGTTGACTTTTCAATCTTTGCACTTCTTCTCTCTTGCTCAAAGTAAGATTCAACCCATTCCGCTCGAAATCCCTAACCTGTCACTGATTATGGAATAATTACTAAAAAACAAATCCAACAAATCAGTTCAACTTATTTAACCATGTTTATCTTGAAGGAAAGTTTTGCACCATAAACACTGCTATCATGGCAAGATAGGGAAGGTGAGCTAATTAGAGCAATCAACTAAGCACAAATATTGAATGAAAGTGTTGACTGGAGAATAAAACTCAAGATTCAATAGCCTGGAGTAAACATATTTGACGTGGGCAAACTTAAGGATACAACGATGGTTCAGAATAGCAATAATGAAGGGATTCAATAAATTTAAGAACATAATGCAAGTTTCTTGTAGGAACAAGTGCACAACTGCAAAACAAAGGCATTGCTAAAAAAAAGAACTTTATGTTTGAAGTGGAAGCACGAACGGAGCTACGTCGGGGTAAGTGGAGGATTTTTTTTAGTTATATCTAATATGCCCACCCCTACGATGCCGACGACTCCATCCCACCTCACCCCTTCCTCTCTCTTTTCTCTACAATGCTGACGACCCTACTCCGCCTCTTTCCTCTCTTCTGCTCCATCTCTTTGTTTACTGTGACACCAGCAACCGCCCCGCCTCCTCTCTTCCTCTCCCTCTCCCCGCCTCTTAGCTTGATTTAGTTCTCTTTCCCATCATCGCCATCAGTCACCAACAACCCCAACCTTTTTGCATGTTTTAAGGAAAAAAAAATTTTAATGTGTTTCGAGATGAATTTGTATCTCGAGATCTAGTTTTGTATTTTATTCATAGGATTTTTTTGAAGATAAATGAAATTTTTGATCCATTAATTTTTCCTCGAGATATATATTTGTATCTCGAGGTTCATTTGTGGGTTTTTGTTTGAAGGGCATTTTGGTAATCAACGTGAGCCTTTGACAATCAATGTATATTGACTGCTAGTCTTGGAGGAGATTGCAATAGTGATTAATGATGGGTTAACCTCTAATTAGCTATTTATGATAGCTGGAAAATCGCAAATAACCCAATTTTTTTGTCCACGTCTAATTTTACATTTTAAATTAATTTTTGCCCCTTAAGTTTATATACCGATTTGATTTGTCCCTCATATATGTATTTTTTGTGCTCCTACAAAATAGCTAGCTGAATTCATTTTCTGTCCCATAGATTAGATGGAGTTTAGCAATTGGTTTAAAGTAAATAATTATTATATTATCATTAATTAACCATGACTCATCACCTCGCCCCCCTTCAACAAAAATCCTGACTCCGTCACTAAATGGAAGTCTCCATGTACATGCTTCGTAAACGATGCAACAGGATTAAATATGTATACATAAATCCCAAAATGGCAGAATATCAAGACAACTCTAGAGTAAAAAGAAATGGAAAACAAAATCACAAATAAATGTGGTCAAAGTGCATGATCGTACCAGCAGCTCAAATCAATGTTTAGATTGAAAAAATTGATTGATTAGCAAGACATGTCTAATGTGCATGAATGACATCTCCCAACATGAAAATGAGTCTTGTGGTTTCTAAAAAGCAAAAACACCACCCACGAATGTGGATTGAGATAATGGATCAACATCAAGGAATTATTATTGGCAGAAGATGTGCATTTGGATAAGGAGGATGTGATTCCCCATAACTTCTGAACTGATCTTTCATAGCCACCATGAAAGACCAGTTCATGAAACACTTCATCCTGAATGTCTTTGAGGCACCAAACAAGACCAATTCATAGCAGACAACAACATCTGCATTTTCTGAGGTACTTCAGAGGAATTTATGCTTAATAGTTGAAGTTTGAGGGATACAAAGAGGAGCAAAAGATGCAGTGTCATCCATTTCCATACCAAGCATTCAGTATAACGTTTGGTTTCAGCATTCATCCATTCCCCTCTTGCAACAAAAGCCTTAACAACCCGGTAAACATCCTCTCTTTTGCTGATCACCTTGCATGAAATAATGGAATGTAAGATCAAGAATGCAATGAAAACAAGTTCAAGATATGTAAACTGATCATATTTAGATAATGCACTTTGAACATGGTGACCAAGGAAGCACTGACTCTTCAAAAAACTTGTCGTATCCATGTCCTACACGTATTCGACGCCGACACTCGCGCTACACGCATTAGACAAGTGGTCAACGTGTCGGCAGGTGTCAACACATGGTCAACGTATCAGCAGGTGTCAGACACATGGTCAATGTGGTCAAAGTGTCGAACACGCCTCCAATACATTCGGAAATTAGTCAGTACATAGTCAAGACTTAGCAACCAACTTCATTTTATTTTTTATTTATAATATGTGCAAATAATCGCCTAATTTAATTGTTGTTGATCCATCTGAAGTGAATGACTCTTTCAAATGAGATCCAAGATAAATAGGGCAAAGAGCCACTAAAGCACAAAGATAGCCTATGCTTCTTAATCTTTGTTCTTCTCTCATTTTTTTTCTCTCCTCTACTTCTCTACTATATTTTTCTCTACTTTGTTTATTTCTTACAACAGAGTGTTATCTTCTTCTCCGTCTTTGCACATCTTCTTCTCTATGTTTTTTCTTCTTCTTTTTTTCTACTTGCAATAAAGATGAAGACACTCTAGGAATGTGCTTTGTTAGATTATTGATTATGTTTACATGACTTGTTAATATATATATATATATATATATATATATATATGACGTGTCGATGTGTCTCCAATGTCCTAGTTTTTGGAAAAATGTTGTGTTCGTGTCTGACACGAGTCTGTATCCATGCACCCTTGGTGGTGACTAATTCAGAACACTCGAGGCAGGTAGTACAATGGGATTCAGACAAATTATAAGGCACTGTTATGCATACGTGAACTTGCAAGCACTACAAAATTCTGCACATTTCAACACCGTGAAGAAATGAAAAGTTGTAAAATAACAAGTAAAACCTGCACATCAAAACATGAACATCAATTCTTCTCTCTGCTTCAGCACTTGCTTTGCGAACATCATCCGAGACCGAAACCATCTTCGGAAACAAACAAGATTGCACCAAAGGAAACTGTTGTGCCTCTAATTCCGCCAGAGGTGAAATAACATTCGCATAGGTAACCTTCAAACAAAACAACACAATAGGATAAAAAAACATAAGGAAACACACACACACACAAAATCATCCATTTTTTAAGTTCAAATCGAAGCAGACCTTGTCAATTGGAACTGAAGCTACTGCATCATGAACTTGTTTTGATTTCGCAACTACTTCATCAGCTAATTTGAGAATTTCAGTAGGTGAAAGATTGATTCGAACATTAGAACCCGGAAGATCTGCTCAAGACAACTCACAAAAGCATCAAAAACTGACATAAATTTTTTTTCACTCAATTTTCATATAGAATCCCTAATTAGGCGAAAATGAAGTAAAAATAAGCAAAAAATGCAATGGTTTTTTAATCTTGATAGAACAGTAGTCAACGAAGAAGCTGATGAAGTGAATCAAAATGTAGAAAACACGGAATGATTACAAGCAAAGAAAGAGAGAAGTTGTGTGTGTGTTGAGAGAGAGAGAGAGCGGACCTTTGTTCTTGTTTTTGTTCTTGTTGTGAGTGTTGATGGCGGTGATGAGTAGATTGACAGCGACTGCAGCTATGGCTGCAACTCCAGTAATGACGAGCATCTTTCGCTCTCTCTTCCCTTTTGCCATTCTTGCTTGCTTGCTCGAGCTATGTCGCTCGCTCGACGCGATGGATGTTTTCGGAGAAAGCGAGGGAAATGAAAATTTGGGGACAAGTTAGAGAGCGAAAAAAAGGTTTTTGAAGTCAGACACGGGACAAATATTGACAAAGAAGGCATATCGCTTTCAAGACCCACCTAACATCAATGGGTGATTGAATAGTTTTCATTTTTTTTTTTTTTTTTTTTGCGCGACTCAAAGTACAGAATTAGATGAGGTTGACAAGTGGGCCGAGATTCAACATTTTAAGCCCGGCCCACGATGAGAATGGGTGCGTTCAGTAAACCTATATCGTCACCATATTGCTTACAGTAGAGTAGACGACCAACAACCTGCTTAATTGATTCCTTGAGATTTGGCTCTTATATTGTTGTCAACAATACGAGAAGCCATTGAGGAGATTCATCTACAAGAGTGTAGCTCTTAAATTTGGTTCATTTACAAGAGTGTCGCTCTTAAATGGCAATCTCAAGATTCTAAACCTCAAAACTCAAATGGTTTTAAGTCTTGAGTTTTTGGTCATTCATTCAAGCGTCAAAACAACAACCACAAAATGGCAAGTACTGAGAATTCCATGTGCATTAAGCAATGACATTGAGATGCGGGCTGCTAAACATTGAAAGGGGGATAAAATATTCAGCACATTTACTCTGGATATGAGATTCCAATTCGTGTAATTTATGTTATGGGCAAACCTCTCAAAATGATACATGTTAACCATAAAGCTTCTGATGCAGTGCTTACAAAGAAAGAGAATCAAAAATAGATACAAGAAAATGATACAACATGACAACAATATTGTACAATGAATAATGGGAACAATGGCCATGAATATATTATAAATGCATAATAAACAAGCATGGCAAATGAACCATAGTCCGATCACTGAATAGTGACTATCTGATGCCTCTGATTTCCTTGAACAAGCCCAAAACCGACTTTCAGTTATCCATTAAAGCCGCATCAATATCTGACAGTGGTGCTGCAGATAAAAAAAAATTACATATAAAAGATAAATAAATAAACACGCACACACACTCAAGAAATCTATACCATCACAGACTATTATTGGAACAACCGAGCTGATGATATCCTCCAGACCCACCTGGAAGGGGATTATAACCAACCTAGTGCATTCTTTATACTGGGTCTAGATTTATAAAAGGCAGTGGCAACAATCAACCCAAAAGGTAATACAGAAAATAATGGATTGTTTAAATCCACACCAGATTGACACAGGAACTACAATTGTGGGTGATAAAGATGATGCAGAAAGAAATATTTTAAAACTTTAGTTAAAACAACATACCAAGCAAGTCTTCGTAATGGTCCTCTAGCAGTGCGCTATCCATTAGCAAAGGAGGTGAGAAGACCTGATCCTGTAATTCCCCTATGTCATAAATTGATTTATGTGCACCAAATGCAGGATACTTTGAATCGCTGACTGATGGAAAACCATTGAATTCATTGTCAGTTTCTTGATATAATTTTCTCTCTGTCCAAGGTTTTTCATCATAGTTTCCCATGCCGTGATCAATGGAAGCCGTGTTCTTCACTAAGTTAGTTTTTATTGGAGATATATCCTGTTGTTTACTCCTTGCTACAATTGACTTCGTTTCTGGGCCAGTACGAGAAAAACCGGTAACAGAAAGTGGCACAAAGAAATGTTCGGAGCCATCATCGGACTGATTATCCTGTGATGATTCCAGATTACAAGATTGCACCGAGAGAGCAGCTTCACGGACAGATCGCTTCAAGTCCTGAACATTAAAGCTATTTCCATCTGAAGCAAATAGGAACATATAATTGGCAATTCAGATTGAAGGTTACACCAAAAATTTGTGGAACTTAATAACAAGTGGAATTTGACATAGAGCTTAGACCTTGTGATGGATTATCCATGTGACTGTTAGACTGAGATTGGTCTGGCTGCTTCAGTTCAGATATGTTATCTAGCTGAATAGTTTGAGAAGCTAAAGTGTGCCGTTTTGCAGCATTTGAACCTTTCCCAGAAGAAGTTGGAGTCGAATTAAATAACTGTGGGAGTTTCAAGGCAGGGGAGCTGCCCGAAGCTTTCTGCAGGTTGACATTAGACAATTTTGAAGAAACCTCAGAAATGTCACTGAGGCTACTTTCCTGTTTAGTTCAGTAAACTTGTTACTACGATGTTTGAGATCTGAGATCACTATAACAACCAAATCATGTGAAATACTAGCAAGTATCATAAAACCAGAACTCTTACCATTGTCCTACCGCTACTTTGGGCATGGAAAGGTGAGGTAGATCTATTATGGTGTTGTGTCAATGGAGGAATCGTTGAGGAAATACTGTTCACTTCCTCTGTAAGCTCCGATATTGAGTTTTGTAAAGCTGGAGCAGCATCCTTGAGTTGATTGATGAGCACCTACACCATACAAATATTGATCACAATGTGTTTCACCATAGCATATTACGATTCAAGAAACTCTGCTAGGCCTGGAATGGGAATATAGGCCTTCAACTCAAGTTCTATTCTAATAAATAAATGAATGAATACTAAAAAGGAAAGATTCTGTCATTCTAGAGTTTAGACTCCATTCAAGCATGGAAAATATCATTATCAGAAGAGAAGGTTGTTGTTTCATATACATAAGGCTCGAAGTTCAAGATATGATCCGCTCAGTTATATAGGGAGCATGCATTTAAATGTTCTACAAAAATACCTCAAATTGGAAATAGCACATTCAAATTTTAACTAGCAACACGAAGCAGAAGTAGATATGCTGTATTCATACCAGGTCAGAAGCATACTCAGCGGAGGAGAGTTTAATTAATTCTAAATGCACAGTTCAGCCCTAAGAAATAAAATTAAATTAAATTTAAAAAAAAAAAAAAAAAAAAAAAAAAAAAACTATGCTATGGGAACCAAATTAGTGGAACCTCCATTAGAGATTTCTAGACCCATAACAGAATATTTTACTTGTATGCTAGCTAAGTGTTGCCGATGTTCTGTGAGGGTTGATGCCAAAGATTCAGCATGGCCACTTGTCCCTCCATCATGTGCACTTTGAAGAAGTTCAGGGCCCTCTCCCCCATTAGCCTTAGCCTACAATATCATCATCAAAAACAAATTATTACCACGACTTTGAAGATAATGAGCTCTACAAAATGGAATTTTCTCATAGCGAACATATTTCTGGGCTATAATACGAAAAAGATAAAGTTGCCATGTATTCCATAGAAAAACAAAATATTGCGGCTGATAACAGCATACAACCCTTGATTTCTTAAATACTACTTAGTTACCTACATTAGACGAAGACACAGCGATAATTATTTGTTTAATCTTTTCAGGAAATAGACTCCCGTCATCAAAATCGGGCTGAATACAAACGTTACATATCTGGCTTTTTGTATCCAGAAATTGCTGAACAGCAGAAGTACAACAGAGACATTATTGACCAGTGTACAAATTCTAGATGTAATAGGATGCTATGGAACGCTCTCCTGTAATTATTATTACTTACTACTTTCTTTTGTCTGTGAGGGAGTGTGGGTGGTTAATGTGACAAGAAAAAAATTAAATGACAAAAATTAATAATAATAAATAAACAATAACAAAAATGAAATTGACAATATAAAATGTCTTCTCCAGCCATCAATAAGAAGCACCATCTTTTGTGGGCAAGTAGGGGAGAAACACTCTAGTAGGAGGTCCTTGACTCTTTGTAATAAATAGCTATTCGGGATATTACCTAATTCAATTTGCAGGTGAGAGGAACATATGATGTAATCGATTCTATTGCAAAAATGCAGAGAGTTACAAGACAACAAGACGTATAGAAGCAAATTTGTGGCAGGCGGTCACAAGTCCAAGTTCAAAGCCTGACAAAGGCATTAAATGGTTTCGGATCCATTTAAAACCCCAACTGCCTTCAAACAGTCTTTTTGTACTTTTTTTAGATAAAAAATACAGTAAAAACAAATCTTTTTAGTAAGCAATATATATTAAGTGCTCATAACTCTTCAAGGGTAGAATTTACTGTAAATACCAATGAGAACAAACACCCAGTCCAGTAATACAAAACTCATTCTTCCTATTTTTTATTCCAAGACTACATCAGAACCCTCTTTGGGCACATTAGTCCGTAAGAACTAGCAGCTAATTGTTGCTAAAGATTCCACGAATAATAAGTTCACATCTGATTGTGATTTTTAAAGGCCTCATAAATGAAGACTGCATTACATCTTCCCAGTCACCTTAATTGAATTTCTGATGCAAAATTATGCCTCTTTTAGCACAGGTGACCCATACAGTGCACTATTCATAATCATCCAGTTTCAAATGTACGGCTTTGTGAGTCAACCACAATGGATCAGCATGTTTATGGGAGTTATCTCCTGCCTATTCTAGTAATCGCAATCCTTCTTCTTCCTATTTTTTTAAGATAAGTCAGAAATCCTTTCTGTTTCCTGATCCTCAGTTTTACTATGTCAAAAGAATAACATGGACCATTTTTTAATGATGCAAAAAGATTATTAATTTGTCCTGCACATGACAGGTGATTAAACCTCCACTGAACCTGAATGAAAATATAATATTTATCAATCATCCTCCTCTTATTTGGTAAGTGTTTCCATCCAAGTTCCTGATCAATCTAAAGAAGAATGAATGATTCAAAATGATAGGATTTATTGCTTCTTACTTATGATCCTAAATCCTTATCATAATACTAAGTAAATCGTATGGAAATGCTCCTAAACAATTCATTGAGGAATTGAGAATTGACTTGTTTGTCATTTCATAACTTGCACCCAATTAATAGTTTTATAGAAAATTCCGTGGAAAGACAACTGTAAGATCAGACCCAAACCTGTCTCAGACCAAATGACCAAAGCAAAACGATTTTACATAAACAAAAGTTTTCTGAGTACATCTAAAGGGAAAGATGGATGTGTCCAAGAGAAAAATGCATACCATATGAAGGGATTGCTTATGAATACGTTGTAATGCATGAGTCCAACGCCTTAGAACTTCAGCTATGTCGACAGTTGGGTGGACCCTTCCACTTCTATCCTCCACCCGAGAGAGTGTATCATCATTTGGTACACTGGTTGAATCTAAATTGTTATGTCTACATTCATTTCCAGATGATAAATCCATCTGCTCTTTATCATCCGCATGCGTTGAATCCATACCCCCAGGCTGAATGGATAACACATCTTGATAAGGAACTTGAGAACTTTGATCCATAGCTGCAAGCAAAGATGACCCAGAGATTCGATACCTGAATTAGAAAAACACCATGAACAGGCTACCAGAGAAAACCATTGACAAGACCGAGAAAAAGAGGGGGAACTAAAAAATAACGATTGAAAAAAGAGAGAGAGCGCTACCTATGCTCGCGATGATTTATCAAATCCTCGATAGGGCCTGAAGCAAGAACTTCATGTTGACCTGAAACATAAAAATGTTCGTGAACATTCAACAGAATGAATGAAGCTTGAATAACACACTGCATTGTCATCCTGTTTATTTCATGTATTACTAGATGTCGATTTAAACCAAGGTTTAAGTGAAGAGAAAACACACATCGTAATGTCCCCAGCTTAACAACCCAGCCTTACATATAGTTAAAACAACTCCACCTCTGTGAAGCTCAGGACTACTTATCCTTGGGTCAAGAAAAAAATGAAGTGGGACTTGTGTTCATAGCCGCGTGCAATAACATGAAATACTTATACATGAATCTTAACATGTTCGCCTTTTCTCTTAACTTGTGTCTGATTGCAAAGGGAAGATTATAAGGAAAGTCAATATCCTCGCAAAATATCCTCCCATATTTGATTCATAAATAGGTTAAAATATGTATTAGAATTATTACAGGTATACCTTTACTCCTTTGAAAGGTTAAAATTCATCAAACCCAAAGGTAAATATACATACAGCCTAGGGCTGTTGGGAGACTATCATCCTGAACACTGCCATGTCTATCTCTTTCTACAACATATACACAAAGAATACCAGATCATCCCCGGTCCATATACGCTATGCAATAATAGCTGTTTTTCCTTTTTTTTTTTTAAGGCAAGCAGGGTTTTTATAGAATCCCAAAACCCATAAAGATGCCGCAAGCTGGGTTTGAACCCATGACCTAGTGGTACCATCCGCCAAACTCTAACCGTTGAGTTGTCATGCCATTGACACCACTTTGCCTCTTTAGTACTGGGGCTTGCATTAATCAAGAAAATAGCACATCTTACCTCAACATTGTCACACAGGGAAACCATTGTTTACATTTTTTACCCAAAAAGTTTTAGCCACACTCACTAAGATAAAGAAGGGGGAAGCAAACAGTTGGTGATTAAATGGAGACTTTCAATAGGCAATTTAGCACAGGAAAAGTTCAAGGAAAATTAAATTGAGTAAAGGGTGTATGCAACCTTTACGAGCTAACAGAGACTCCCATAGACGAGTTGCCTTCGAAATCAAATGTGAGTTCTGACTTGAGGAGATAGAGACGCGATCATCCCAAAGTTCTCCATCTAACTTTGCTTTGTTTCTTAAATCTTGCAGCTTTTCCAGTTCCTGCTGCAAGTAGGCCTATTTCACAGCAATGAAGGAAAAATAACATTAATGACCACAACAAACGCAAATTAGATGAAGGATATTTCTAGTAAATATATCCATCAACAATTAGATACTCTGCCTACCTCTTCAGCGCATAGTTCACGAAACTCAGCAGTCATTTCGTGAGCCAAGTTTGACCACATAGCTTGCCTATGGACAGCAAGATCTGCATTTTTCAGAAACCTCCGCCTTTCAAGTGCTATCCTAGCCTGTTTAATACACCAAGACTTACTTAGAACAAGGGAACACTGGTAAAGGCCAATTTAAGCTACTCAGTTATTAATATGCAGATAGCAGTTATATAGATATGGATACAAACAAATTCATAGAAAAGCTATGCACGTATCAAGATACCAACTACATATATGTAGGGTCCATCACTATACATTTTGTACTGAAGTTTCTACTTAATGGTTCTGGAATCCATAAAAATCAAGCTAGCTCTAAAAAATAAATAAGATTTCATTCGCCCACGTAAAAATATTTATGGTCAATGCATTCCAATGTTTTTAAGTGGTTCACATGGTTATTATATGGATAAGAGATCATCCTCACAACAATCTGTGTATCCAGTGTCCTTTAAGTGGGTGAATGGAGTATTTAGTCAACTGATAACACACACACACTATATAACTGAAAAAATAATAATAATAATAATAATAATAATAAATAAATAAAAACAGAGAGAGAGAGTATGGAAATGAGAGCGAAATTGTAACTTTGATACATAAATGTCTTCTTTCCACTTTATGAAGTATGAGCAACAAACCATCCCATTGTAACTTGATATTGTAAGGTTCAAAAATTCTATAAAATGAGGAAAGTCGTCATAAAAGATGAAAAGCAAGGGGCCTAAATAGTCAATTTTTTATGTATAAGAAGACAACAAGTGAGGGAACCATAAGTTCTGTTCTCATACCTTACTTTAAAATAAAAATTAAAAATTAGAAATTAATGTTGAAATACATGTCTTAGCTTCCTTTTTTCATAAAATTTTCTTAGCTTTCTGCCTTTCTCTCTCACTAAATCTCTCTCATTCAGATGCTGGAAGAAGGGGGGAAACCGACTTCAGAACGTCGAAAATAGCACCTTATATTACAAAACACCCCTTTCATGATTCAACAAATATCACAGTACCACCACTCCATTTTCCTAAAGTTACTGTCACCTTTCAAAATAATTCTCGCTCTCAAAAAACAATGAACACACTATGTGCCTTGGCTTTGTCTCAAAACTCCCCCAAAGAATTGAAGGAATTCATAAACAGTCTCCGTATTTGTAGGATCATCTAGAAGAAGATAATGAGGACCCTGAACTAATAGTACTTTGAGTTAAAAAAAAAATCATCAACAGGCATTTTAATAGAAACTAAAAGTACCTTTGTCACGGGAAGTAGTGTAGCTGCATGCGAAAATGCTACATCCGTCAATGAAGCGGGTAACGGGTTCGAAGCTATGTCCGACGCAAACGTCCGTCTATGAACCTCTCGTAAGGCATGCAAAGATAATTGCCACAAAAGCTCAATGAACCTACAGTCACCAATTGAAACTTAGTTCGCCTGATGGTACACTACAACCTTGCATATAATACACAACCTTAGAACTTGAATGTAACAAACCAACCAAGTTGATTGATGCTAAAATTACTCTACAGCAAAGATGCATGGACATGGACAAGCGCGTCGTATCGAACACGAACACCACACACCGACTCTGACAATTTCCTAAAAACTAGGACTCAGGGACACGTCGACACATCATACTATTTTTTTAATAAGTCATATAAACATAAATAATAATCTAATAAAGTGTCTTCCTAGAGTGTTTTGAAGAAGATGTCACTGTGTTGCAAGAAAAACAAAGTAGATAACAAGTATACTGGAGAGGAAGTAGATGAGAGAAAGCAAATGAGAGAAGAAAAAGCAAAGATTAAGAAAAAACATAGATTTACTGACTTTTTGCCCTATTTGTCTTAAATCACAATTAAAAGAGTCATTCACTTCAGATGGATCAACAACCATTAAATTAGGTGACTATTTGCACATATCTAAAAATAAAAAGTAAAACAAAGTTAGTTGTCGAGTCTTGATTGTGTCCTGACCAAGTTGTGAGTGTCACTGACTATGTGTCAGACACCTGCCGACAAGTTGACTAGGTGTTCGGCACGTGTCGGAGGTGTGTTGAGCGAGTGTCGTGTCGGATACGTTCGAACACGGATACGACAAGTTTTGAGTTTGTACTCCTTTGCTTTGCGGTTATGAGCTTCTAACTAGAATAGATTTAGTGATATTCGGTTTCATACTTGTATGTTTAACTTGTAATACTTGTATGTTTAATGTGTATCATGTTTGTATGTTAGCTTACTTGTATGTAACTGGCTTACTTGATGCACTTGACTTTGTAAAGCTTTTGTACATGTTAGTGGTCTTCACTAACATTTTTTGAACATATGAATACAATCCTCTGTTTTTCTAGAGAAAAAAAAGATAAAGAAAAAAATAAAAAATAAAAAAAATAAAGGCCAGCAGATTTTGAAAAGAATGTGTACAAGAACAAATGGTGCTCTTTTTTCAAATAATGGAAAGAAAAAAAAACTGATCAACTTGCCAAGGTTCAGAAAAGAGAAAAGATAGGATGAAAGCAAAAACTTAAAATATCTACCATGAGGGAACTGGAGCAAGCAAGAATGCAAAAACCCATCTCAAGGTTCAGTTTACAAACTAAAAACTATCAGATAAACTAAATATAAAATTAAAATATATATATATACATACATACATGTAATCTGAACATAAGAACTATTGTCCAAACTTGGTTTAGGGAGCCTTTTATATATGTTGTTTGTTCTTTTATTTGATTTGTTTCGTACATTCTCTCTCTTATATCTTTAATGTCGCTAATTGTAACACGAGAAAACACAAAATGAAACACTCAATCAGTTCATTCTTTAAGCTATATGATTTATCTTGATTCTTGACTGAAAAGGACTTCATCCAGATGCACAAACAGCGTCTCTGTGCCAGTGTAGATGGCCCATCTGAGAGTAGCACTTTCCCAACAATCTCATTTGAAATCATATATGAGAATTCTATATATGTGTACTTCATTAAAAGTACCATGCTTCCTCATGACCAAACCATAAAAAAAAAAAAAAAAAAAAAAAAAAACTTTCAGTATGCTCCCAAGCATATGAAGTGGGGATATGTATTACACATAGGGATGTTGATATTCAGAGCCTTAAGCTAGAGAGACTTTAAAAGAATGCAACAAAGCACCCAGTGGCATGAGCTAACCACTTTTAGCTTTTTGAAAGCATTGCCATTTATATACTGAATCAAACTTGACAAATTCAAAAAAAAAGTTGCATGGTTATCAATAAAAAGGAGTCTCTTTGTTAATTCAAAAAGTATATGACCTAAAGACCAAACGTATAATTTATAAATGGGGTATGAACAATAACTATTAGTTTACTTAGGCTTCTTAAAATTGGGTAATCCATAAATGTCATGAAAAGAAGTACAAACAATTTCTGAACCTGTGCAGAAAACTTAATCTGAAGGTGACATTGATTTGGTACAGAATCACCATAGATCTCATTGATATTAGGGAGTGGATCATCTCCTTATAAGCGTTAGTGGCAACTCCTTTTTACTTGATGTGGGACTATTCAAGCCAACATTATCCCAACAGATAAAACGCCACCAATGAAAATTAAAACAATAACTCTAGTTGTCAGATTGAATGAAAATAATCAATCAGCTAATTGAAATAAGAAAATAACATGGGTCAAGATTCAAAGACAACCGAAAGCGTTGTCTCCATCTGAATTATTGTTGTCTGACAAACCCTTGATGTTGAATGTGTGATTCCCCCCTTTCATCTTCTCTGAACTGTCAATGAGTTCCTTCTCTTACTATTAGTGTCTGAGTGTGGATGGAGGTGGGGTATAGGAAAATTTACATCCTTAAATCAAGCTAATGTTTTATATTTCCCCATGAACTATATCAGAAATTAAATCTCATTAACTTGATCACTTGTCATTATGACTATAAAACAAAATAAATTCAGAACAACCAGTAGTAAAAGATGACCAACCTAGGTCCGCAACAAGTTGCGAGAGACGAAACTCTTGAATTACTCCTCGGCAACGCTCCTTGTGATTCCAACTCATTTATAATCGACTGCACAACCTGCAAAGCAAAACACAAACCAAAACCCTTTAACATCCAAATCTGAATTGGTCAAATCACACAAAATCAATTCCAGCGAAATGAATAATCTCACCTTTCGGAAGTCTCTCGACTGTGCGGAATCAAAGATCGGCCAAACCTTGTCGAAATCCTGCAAGATCCATAATTTCAACAAGCAAAAATCGAAACTTTTAATGGAAATGGAGATCTGTTCTGTAGGGAAAAAATGTAAACCTTAGCAGATTGAATTGGGCCTCGAAGTGAAGACAAGAGGAAGTAAAGAAGCTGTTCGCCCAATTTAGGGTTCGAATGGCGAAAGAGACCGACGCGAGGGGTTGTGTTGGTGCCACCAGCAACAACGCCCAAGATGGACGGATCCAGACCTAATAGCAAACAGTTGGTGTACATTGCGCCTTCTAGCTCCAACTCTCTCTCCTTCTCGCGTTCCATTGTGGTTGTTGTTTCGATCGACTGATTGATCGATCGAGTGAAGAAACAAGTGTTGAGTGAAGAAGACGAGAGGTAGGGACCTATCTGCTATTCAATTATGGATTAGGGGCGTTAGTGGGGAAGTTCTTTCAAGTTTGCTTTTTTAGGTTTTTGGCCGGCTAATGGATTTGAAATTAGGATAGATGGGAGAGAGAGAGAGAGAGAGACGAGACGAGGCTAATGTGCGCCGGTGAGTGTTCTCTGAATGAAAATTTTTCTGTTTGGAAAAAAGATGGTAAATTTTGCAATTATCGCGTAAGAAGATGGGTAAACGCCCAGTGAATATGGTAAAAAAGACGGACAAAGAAATGTGGAACAAGTGATGATTGTTTGGTTTATGTGTTCCATACAGTTACCACTACCCAACAATGTTTATGTAATTAGGAATATGCTAAATAACATCACCATTTTTCTGAAAAACACTCTCAATGCCCACATTTTGAAGGACACAACTTTTTTGAATGACAGCACCAATATGAAAAAATAATTTATATATGTATTCTCATCTATTTCTTTCTTCTCCATCAATCACCTTCGGCATCACTTCTTCTTCTCCCCTTCACCACCACGTATCTTCCTTATCTTCCTCCTCCCCCTCTTCTCCTTCTTCTTCCTCTCTTGCCTCCCAAGCACCACCACCATTGTTGGCCGGCGGTTGCAAGGTGTGGCAGGGCAAGGTGGTGGTGGAGTTGGTCGGAGTGTTGCTCCGGTAAAGAGATAATAGAATGTGAGATTGGGTGGTGGTGTTATTTAGTAATGGCCTAAGTAATAACAATGCGGAAGGCATTTTTAGTACCTCTACTTCTAGCAGCACCAACACCATCAATAATAATAAAACCTTCGATAGTTGCTTGTAAACCAAAGGATCCCCAATTTCACGTGTTAGTAAAATTAAAATTAAAAGAGTTGCAAGGACAACATTGAAACACAAGCATGCTCTAGGAGTAATCAAGCTGACTCCATAAGTGACAAATAACCCACTCGAAAATTTTTGTTGGATTCCAATTTAATATGTTGAGCAACATTGCAGGGTTCAGCTTACTTTTAAGTCATGTTTATTTATTTATTATTATTACTAGTGTGTGCTTATGGTACGGCTGCACATTTTCCACGAAATGTGTACCCATGTCATTGGCATGGATATCGTGTCACACTCCGGTCCGTGGGTCGTATCTTCAACGTTTTCCATCATGTTTGTTTCCAACCTCACAAAAGACAACTAAGTGCACGGACGGACCCTAGTACAAGCATTGATTTACAATTGCTATGGACGGACCCCAATATAAACATTGCTATCAGGACTCAATTGTAATTGTGCCCAATATTCACTATGAAAGAGGTTTATTCTTTTTTATACCATGCATAATAATTGGTTTTCATCGTGTTGATGCTAGAAATGAAAAAAAAAAATTGTGAATGAGGGTCTTAATCGATTTGAAGTGCTAAGTCTCAATAATCTAAGTTAGACAGTGTTTTTCATTCAACATAAGTCACAACTTAATACACTTAAAAATTATCTAGTTACCCTTTCTCCGTGAGCATGGAATATATTCAAAGATAGGTGTGAAATATTAGAATAAAAATTATAGATACGATTGATTTGAGGATTACTTATACATTGTGCCTTTTCTGGAGTCTTTTATACTAGTACTGTCATGGTGTGGGTTGGGTTGTTGATGAATTATTAGAAATGATATCATTAGACGATTGAGATTGGTTAAGGTAACGATGGTGATTAGCTAGAGAATATGATGTTAATTTAATGGGGAGTCGGTTACGGCAAAAGTTTAATGGACATGAGATAAGGAAAAAAAGAAGGTAGAAAAGGCAGAGAGACGGGCGTGGGTACCTTTATTCTACTAATAACATTTCCAATTTGTACATGGCCTTTTTGGGGAAAAATTGCAACATGACAATTTTGGCACATGCTTCACTGTTCCTCTGCTCAAAATATTCGTTATGAAATAGATTATTATTATTATTATTATTTTGCAATTGATGAAGTAAATAAAAAGGAACCTAATTTAGACATATATATGGAGTTAAATTAATTAGACCTATTTGTGGGAGGAAGACAAATAAGTTCCCAATCAGTGGCCTTCACTATCAAAATGGCTAGATCTTGTACCCGTGTTAATAGTAAAATAATAGCTATACCAGTACAATATTTGTCTAAACCCCACTATATATGCGAAAATGACAGAACAAATGTGTTACATCACAAGGATGATACTGGCGCAAACAAATTGACAATAGAACAACTTTGTCTTGAAATATCCCACTAGGGTAACCAAAACTCACAAACTAACACAAGTTCTTATAAGTCTGAACACCCGAAGGCTTGCTAGTGAGTTGATTTTAATTAATTGAGGCTTGGGTAACACATACAAGACGAGTGATGAGTAAGTGATGAAATCCCACCCCTCGATGGTCGCGTTTAGAACTTAGTCAAAATTATTACATCCACACACCACACAATCGCTTGATTTTCATGAAAGTAAACAACTATCATTACAGAAAGCATTACATAAACAATTCTATCTGGGTTTCGAAGTGGATTGGGGATGTTATCTGATTCCATTTAATAACAAGGGACTAAACAATTGACATCAACTCGGGGGAAGTACCTCCTACAACTTTAGTCATCCCAATAAGTTAGAAGCACAACAATCAAGGGGTTTGATCCCTTCCTTTAGCACATTACCCCCTTTGACTTTCTATTGTATATTAGCCATGTTTATTACAATTGAATTCGGGTGTTTATTGTTCCCAAATAGAGTTCAAAATGTTCCAAATATTATTACAAACTAAGAGTCCTCTCCAAATACAAGTTAAAAGTCACTTAAATAAGTAAAGAAATTCTTAGTAATGCTCAATTGTTCTCCATCATTGATTAGGTTCACCAAGCTTCTCTAAGGTGGTGTTTTTTTTAAGTGGTTAGAAGCTAACTTCTAACTAGAATTTGAAGTTCTGAACGAGCTTCTGAATGAACCGTTTGTTTTGTTTCTAAACGAGCTGCTGATTATAAACTGTAAAATTAAATAGTATTTATTTTTAGGTGCTGACTTGAAGTTTTTTTACATTTTTTGCCCACCTCCCACCACAAACTACCAACAGTAACCTCATTTTCCACTTGTTTTTCTCTCCTCCAAGTGCCATCAAGATCACTTTTCACCACTACTAGAACCAACACATATCCATTTCCATTCTTTATACAATCTTCAAAGGAGATGAATAAAAGGAAAAAGAGGAAAAGGATGAGGAGGATGGGAGGTCAGGGAGAATGGTAGCTACGATGGCGATATTACTCACATGATAAATAGAAGGTGGAGAAAAAAGGGGATGGTCAGTAAAAGAGAGGGGAATCATTATAAGTTTATTGTGAGGTTATTATTTGAATTAATTTTCATTAAGCTCTCAATGTTAAGTGATCAACACTTCCTTAGTGTTTACTTCAATCAGAACTTCAACTTTTGATCAGAACTAAAAACAAACACTCTTTTAAAAGTGACACACTTCTTATTAAGACTTCTAATCAATAAAATTGATTGGCTCCATCGTTATTACAATATATATAAGTTTTTCTGTGATTTGATATCTCAATGACATTTTTTAAGTGGTACCCTTTAGGCTCTAAGCCAATGATTCATCAGAGATTGATATATATGTGTGTGTGTGTGTTTGTTAGTAATCACATAATTTCCCCCCACGAATATATGGTTTAAATGCCTTCCTGATTAAAAACCATATATTATACATTGTATTGATTGACTGAATCACTCCTCAACTAGACAAAATATGCAATAGTGAAGTAAAACCGAGAACTATAAAAGACTATAACATATCATTCACTCATCTTTATCGTAACGCCTCATATGACCTTAAAAGTACTATCATAAGGCTAAAACATACTATTCACTCGATTTAGTAGATTGGTGTATGAATAAAAGTCGATCCATATAAAAAATGAGAGTATAGTGAAAACATAAAGGGAGTGAATAGTTTGAGGGAAAAAAGATAAATAAAAAAAAAAAAAGATAATAGTGAAAGCATAAATGTGAAACAAAGTTCGAATGTCAAAATCTGATTAGACAATGAAACTACAATCGCTAATTTCTTTTTTAAGGATATTTGAAAAAAAAAGTTTTCTTACTTAAACACATGCAAAATATTATTCTTTACCAAACAAAAACAAATCATCAGAAAATCGAGGAGAATCTATATAACAAAATTTTACATATATTACCCTATTATTTATCCCTTCGTGGTTCACCTTTAGTTGGATTATTTGAAACTGCAAAAATCCTTAGAGTACGATTCCAACTCAACACCTTTTGCGATTTTGAGAAGAGTTGCTCTTGGTAGAACACAGTGTGATGAAAGTTGTAAGCTGTGTTCAGGTGGCGGGAGGAGGAGTTATTGTCTATCGTTGGCCTCTATGATAAAATTAGTCGGGAAGGCCAGAGAGGCGGTGATTTACTTGTGGGGGATGTGAGTGGTTTGGGTTCACTTATCTGTAGCTCGTGAACTTAGCCGATACAAATGTAGAAAGCATTTTGATGTATGATTTATCATTACTAGACTCTGATAAGATCCTTCCATTTAACGACACCTTTGAATGGTATAGCTTAAAGTTAACAGCGAAGTTCAAACGAGGAAAGAATTATGGTGGGTACCTAGGCACCTTGTCACGCTCCAATTTTCAATACCCATAAGTGCCTCGAAAGTTGTGACGTGACAAAAAAACCCTATATATATATTTTTATTTTTTTTATCAAAAGAGAAACATAACATTCATACGGACAATCCAACAAAACAGACTAACTCACCATCCTAAATGACGAACATCGACAACTTAGCTCCATTAGCAGCATCACCACTACCAACAATACTACCTGCACTGAGGTAGGGGTACACCCATTTGCTATAAAACAAGCAAACGAATTAGCACTAGCTGGTGTGAGAAGAACTAAAACATCCAACCCCAAATAAAAGGCATAATAACATTTAAGGCAAATAAAATGGATAATACATGTGTACATGATATGCAGCATGAATGGAATATATCACATAATCTCAACTACAACAATTCAAAAAATCATAAAACTCAACAATGCACAAGCACTCTTTATTCTAAATGTTCAATTATGATGTAAACATGCATGTGAAATGCAACATTCAAATGTTTTTTGCCAGTATTCATTTTTCCTACACATAAATGCCATGTTTCTCAAGGCTAAGTGCTACTCCCTTTACATGTTTAGCATGGTTCCTTATTTTGAAATGGGTAAATATACAAGTGCTCAACAACTTTAACCTCATCATATAAATGTCACAACATTACTTTGTTCCCTAGTAGCTTGCCAGTCATATCCCCCACTCAAGGTGTTATAATATCAAACATGTGTTCAACAACACCAACAATAGTCTTCATTTGGTAGCTTGCCAGTCATATCCCTCACCCAAGGTTTTATAATATCAAACACGTGTTCAACAACACTAATAATAGTCTTCCCTTGGTAGATTGCTGGCCATATCTCCCCCACTGCCCACCTATCCAATGTGTTACAATACTATCTCCTTGGTAGACCGCCCACCAAGGGGGTTACATCAATATACAACTAGGAAAAACATTGTCCAACAAAATTTCACATGGATTCTCAAATACATACTATGAATTATTAATTATGCAATCCCTATTCTCAATAACATGTCATGAATGTTTAATTATGCAATCAATCTCATGTGTTATCTTACAATCCAACGCATAAATTCATAAAATATTATGCAATATCAGCAAATATGCCATTATAAAAATTTTCATTTCTTAACATGAGCGACTACCAAACCACACGACTTTCAACCAACATTTCCATATCTTTCATTTCATCATAATCAATATTCAAAACCACACTTATACTTTAAATAACATGCACATACTTAAAAATACCATAATGACAACATTTTAAAAAGAGATGAGTTCTGCTCACATGAGCGGAATGAGTTTTCGAAATTCAAATCCAACCCGACGAAACATCTAATTCGAGAAAACATTGATTTGGCGACTTTGGAAGCTTTCCAAAACATGCTCGAACTCCGACAGGCCACCCAAATGAAAACCAAAATTTTAGCGAAATCATTCAAAACCCCCAAAATGGTGAAAACTCTCTCCTACACCGATCTGATTGTCTCCAAACAGTGCAACAAGCTGGATACTGGTTGAAGCAGTGCTACAAACCCTCGATACAGTGGATTGCAGTTCATCTGCGTGAATTGTGCCGGCAAAACCAAAGGCAAGATTGCACACTCTGTTGTCTTTTTTGAATTTTCCAACCAACACTCACCACCTCTGCATGTAGGGTTTACTTGCTCCAAACGCCGTAATTGGCTCCACCAAAGGGCCTAATTGGAATGAAATCACTTGCTCGGCCTACAACAACTCTGATTGAGCTTCGCATCTCGTTGCTCTCTGTTTTTTTGGGCAGGAAATAAGTGTGATAGGAGAGGGGAGGAAGAAGAGGGGACATGAAGAAGAGATGATGAGGTTTTGGGCGAAGAAATGGACTGAGAAACACCAGCGAAAACTGGACGCAGATGGAGAATAAGGTATGCTCGTGCGTGAAAAAGAAGAAGAAGAGAAAAGGGGAGGAGAACTGATTTATAAGTGGGTGGCTATTTGCTCCCCGGATCTCTAAGGGCATCCCACCTAAAAAAAATCCAAAAAATTCTAAAAATTTTAATTAAATTCCAAAAACTAAAAAATTACGTTTTTAAATAAAAAACTCTAAAATACAAAAATAAAATTTAATGGGTGTTACACACCTAGAGATAAGGAAGGGTGTAGCAAGCGATGAAATACTTCGAAGAGCTGAAAATACACATAAACTGAAGATTCCAAATAGGTCAACCTTCCCAACTGCTACTGACCATGGGCATGCAATAGACAACCTAGTGAACTTAAACATCTTTGTAGAAGTAAAAAGAAAGCAAAAGCGTTCCGAGAGCAAAATGGGAGCAACCTAAACCGTGAAAATGGGGTTGTGGGAGAGCAATACAAGCTTCGTCGTGTTGCTAGGAAAAATAGTGATGTACTGGACCCTAGATGGCGAGAGCCTCGAAAGCATCACTAACTTCCCAAGGACCACCTTGCAAGGCTAAATAGTCTACTATCTAAGATTTTTAAGACAAAAGTAAAATGTTTTACGTTACAAGGTGCGAACAGATACTTAGCTCATGCAAAAAATCTAGAGAGCCAGGCCCGTACAGCCGGGCTCGCGCCAGGCCAGCCCAATACCTTCCATCATTCTAGAGATGCTTGAAATGGTTCAATCTCTAGGATGATGGATGGTATTGGGCTGGCTTGGCGTGTCCTGGCTGTACGGGCCTGGCTCTCTTAAAAAGCTCACGATCTAGCAGGCTTGTGACGAATACAAGTCGAGGGAAGCGGGTTCGAATCCTAGCGGAGGCGTGATTCTCGGATCCAATAAAAACCCTGCTCCTGGACCAGAAAGCCCCAAAGCCATGGCTCCCAAAGCTAAGGAGAAACCCAAACCCTCACCAGCGCCTGCTCAACCCGTCGCCCTCGAAGATCTATTCACCACTCTCAATCGCCATGTTCAGAGATCCGAGTACGAACAGGCCGTCAAAGTTGCAGATCAAGGTCACTTTTTTTTCATCTCCTCTCCTCCTCTATCAATCCTTAAATTCACGAAAAGTTTCTAACATTGTGATTGTTTTTCACAGTTCTTGCTGCTGCACCTGGCGACGAGGACGCTCTGCGTTGCAAGGTTGTTGGTTTGGTCAAGGCGGATAACATCGATCGTGCCCTTTCCACCATTCAGACCTCCAAAAAGCTCCCAATCGATCTCACTTTCTATGAGGTAGCTGCACTCAAATCTATCTTTCAATTGTTTTGCAATCTATTTTAATTGTACATAAGTTATGCTCACTGTTATTGATATGTTGTTAATTTCGACCCTAATTTCCCCAAATTATACATCCATTAAGTTCCCCTTTTCAGTGGATGGTTGTTGCTGGATTTCACAAAAAAATTTCAATTTGAGTCGGCAGTTAGTTTAGTGTAGAACATACTGCAATTTCGGGTACTCACCAGTGTGTTTTGATGATGACATTCTGAAGAGAAATCGTATACATTTTGTAGACACAAACGAGCACAATGTTAATGCCCGTTCTTATAATTTTAGCATGTCTGTTGAAACTCGAGTTAAATAGTACCTGATTCAAATGGTTGAGTGTCTATTTTGTATTGTAGTATCATTCAAGCCATTCTTGTAGCTCAAATGGTTCGGCCTGAGGTAGGAGGGCTCATCAGGTCTCACGAATATGACGCGGTTACTATTGTGTATTGAAAGACCCAAGATCAATCTGGGTTGGTTCTAGGCTGGACATGAGTGGCACAATGGAAAGTGTCTAAAATTTTAAACTCTCGGTGGTGTGAGTGTGATCATATAGTGCCTTTCTACATCTTCCTTTTATTTTCCTTCGGGTTTTCATTGTAACCATTTTGGAGTAAAAAAATAAATAGAAATTTCAAATGGAATACAGCTCTGAATTACTCCTTTGTTCCTCGAGTTATACATATTTCTATGAACAACATGCATGTCTTTTAAGTCTAGCAAATGGAGAATACCTTGATCTATATTTCATTTCTTCTGGTTTCTCAAAATTCTTCACTTCTGATCTTGTTCCCTTCATTAATATGTAAGACTGAGAAAAGAAGATTATTTCCATCGTCTTCAGTAGGATTCTTGATTCTAACTTCGTTTAGGATGTAGCTTAAGGTATAGCCAGTTAGTATTTTGTGTTATAGTTTCTGAAACAATTATGACCCTGAAATCGGGAAATGGGTGCCTTTCTTCTGGTATATTTGGTTTAGAAAGTTCTTTTACTGTAGTTTCTGCTATACTCCAATTCTTTTATTTCTCTGTGTAGGCTTACTGCTTGTATAGAAAAAACAAGTTAGATGAAGCGTTGGAATTGCTGAGAAATCAGGAGAGGACATCTGCTACTATGCAATTAGAAGCGCAGATTCTTTATCGCATAGGAAAAATGGATGCTTGTATGGATGTCTACCAAAATCTCCAGAAGTTCAAGATTGATTCTTTGGAGATTAATATTATTGCTGGGCTGATTTCTGCTGGAAGGGCTTCTGAGGTCCAGAAAACAATGGATGCACTCAAAGTCAAAGCAAATAGTAGTTTCGAGCTGGCGTATAACACTGCCTGTTCTTTGATTGAGCAAACAAAATATACAGATGCTGAACAATACTTGCTTTCTGCACGTAGGTATGTAGAAATGGTGGAAACATCATAATCTTTCCTTGTTAAAAACTATAAAATGCCACTTGGATTAATTTGGCTATTATTATAACTCACACACTTCTTGATAAATCACTACTATAAATTAGGAGTTTTGTTTTGATGTGAAGATTAGCTAAAGAGTATTTGATGTGTAACATGTGCAAGTAAGGCAACATGTAATACTGATGTCACAAAAAAGATCATAACCATCAGAACCAATGCTGGAAGTCCTTTGATGCAGGGTATGAAGATGCAACTGATCCTGTTTGTATGTATTACAAAATCGTTCTATGCTAATCTGAGTTCTACTGACCTTTGAGTTGAGATGGATGGATGAATTAATTGGTAGTTGTTTATGTGTGTCTAGCCTTACTAATTTATGGTTCATAGTTGTAAAAATAAAGCATGCACATAATCCTCAGGGTTCTAAGTAGCGGTGGACTCAGAATTTTAGTCGAGGGGAATCACAAATAATTATTAGTTGATAATAGTAGTTATCAAAGGCGGAGCAAAAAAAATTTCCTACCCGATCTAGTAACTAATAAAGAAAATACAACTATCAAAAGTACATTGTATATACTAAATTGAATCCAATGTACTTTAATTTTTAAGCCAAAATAAGGTCACAATATCGATAACCTTAGTAAGGGAAAATGAGCGTAGTAACTAAAATATATGCTAAAATCACAAAATAATTACGATAAGTATCTAGTTGAAGCTTAAAATATCTTAAATTTGCAAATATAATAAGATCCTACTACAATTTCATAGAAAAAATGGTTTATATGAGCTTCAAATTTTGTATGAGTTGGCTAATGACATTTATTTTCATTGAATTATATAGTTATTATTTTAGATATTAATTTCAAATATTTTTTGTTGGAGGTTTTATACCACTTGTGAACAAACAATTTATTTTTTTTAATGTTTGCAATTACATATAAAAGTGCATTAAAAACAAAAAAGTAGGGGGCCTGTCACAAGTAATTGTCAATCGCCATGAAGAAACTATACGCTCCAAGAGGATCGAAAATATGTTTTTATAAAACTAAACAAATTTTTAATATTTGCAATTGCTAATAAAAGTGCAGTGAAAATATTTATAAAGTGAGCTCCAAGAGTATCGAACTTGGGTCGCTTACTAAAAATGATATACTTCCAACCATTACACCAACAAAGATATGTAGAAATAGTTGAATGAACAATTATCATATTGTATTATACATTATATAATTGATATTTTTTTGTAAGGCAAAGTATTTACTAAAAATATTTTGAAAGTTGAGGGGGGGGCAGCTGCCCCTTAGTAGATCCGCCCCTGGTTCTAAGAAGTAAAGTCTTTCATGTCCAACAATGTCATCATTAGATTCCATTATACAAGGGATGGGTTTAGGGTTGGGATTGTTGCATGGGGAGGAGGGCCTTTCCTGGTTGTTTTACATAGGTAGCTCTCTAGAAGTCATGGGATTCAGAAATTATGTTTAAGTTTCTTATTGATGTACTTACTTTTATATTATCTAGTTATTCAGTTTATGTTATCAAGTCAATTAAATATATCTGTCAGCCATGCTTGGTTAAGTAAACAGAGTTAGAAATAAATAGCTAAGCAATGAGTATCATCTGCCAAAGAGAGACAAGGGAAAGGAGTCGCAAAACTTGGTTCAAATAAATTTAATGGAGTTGTAGGCCACAGTCGTATGATATCAGATAAGTTTAGTTTCAGGATATTCGTGTATAGCACAGATATAGAGAATTAATATCTGCATTTTTTATTTATATTTACTTGGAAGTTAGAAATAGTAACTTGTTTTTGTATAAAATATGTTCTTTTGAGTGTTTATGAATGGGCATTCATGTTTCTTTTTCTCTTTGCCTCTTTTTGTTTCTTTCTTTCTTGTTTTTTTACAAATTAATAATGTAATTGGAATTATGCATCCTGCTTGCACCTTTGTTTTTTCCATATAAAAAGGTGATAGTGATCTGAATGTTATTATCACAAAAGTATCAAATGTAGGTTACTTGTACTCATATTTTCCTAGATTTATTAAGGATAAATTTATCTAGTCTCTGTATCTTTGTGAGTATACCTTAACTGTGTTGTGTTGCCTAATTGGTGATATGTATTCTCGTCCTCTATTGCCCAATCTAGCCTTAGTTCTTTTTTTTTTTTTATGATTTTATCTAGTTGATAGTGAAGCTTCTTAGAGTTGATTAAAGGCTGACCAATCTAATGAACAGAAACCTATTTCTGTTTTTCTCAGAATTGGTCAGGAAACACTAATGGAGGACAATTGGGCTGATGACGAGATAGAGATTGAACTAGCTCCTATAGCTGTCCAGCTTGCTTATGTTCGGCAGGTAATATCATATTATATTTATTTTATTATCTTTCTTTATAGAAATGTTATCAATAGCAAGTGACATGATTTCTTAATATTTCAGCTACTTGGACAACCCCGAGAAGCCACAGAATCCTATGTGGAAATCATAAACCGAAACTTGGCTGATGATCCATCACTTGCAGTAGCTACAAACAATCTTATTGCATCCAGGGGCTCAAAGGACACTTCTGATAGTTTGAGAAAACTTGATAAACTGATAGAGAAAGCCGATGGGGCACAGGGCTTCCAGCTCACTCGTGGACTTGATTTGAAGCTTTCCTCAAAACAAAGGGAGGCAATATACTCTAATCGTGCACTTCTACTTATCCATGCAAATAAGATAGATCAGGTACACAGTCTGTAGACTTTGTTTTTTTTTTTTTTTTTTCATCGCTCCTTTATAAACAAAAATAAAGTTGCTTGTTGTCTTTCTTTGTCTTCATATTAGCATGAGAGTAGATCAATCTTTTGATAACTTGATCATTATGTTTCTGTTCACAAAAAACAAAAGGAAATGTAGTTATTCTTGGACTTGTATGCACAATTGCCACAACTTATTCTTGGAACATCTTTCACTGTCGAGAATGTTACAGGCCTGTGAACTTGTAGCTGCTCTTCCCGACATGTTCCCTGGAAGTACGAAGCCTGTACTACTACAAGCTGCAGTTCTAGTAAGAGAAAATAAGGCGGGAAAAGCTGAAGAGATCCTTGGACAGTTTGCTGACAAGTTTCCTGAGAAATCCAAGGCAATCCTCCTTGCACGGGCACAAGTTGCGGCTGCAGCTGGACATGCTCAGACTGCTGCAGACTCACTGTCCAGAATATCTGATATACAACACATGCCAGCCACTGTTGCCACACTCGTCTCCCTCAAAGAGCGCGTTGGAGACATTGACGGTGCATCTGCTGTGCTTGATTCTGCTATCCGCTGGTGGTCAGATGCCATGACGGAGGATAACAAGCTAGACACGATCATGAATGTGGCTGCAACATTTAAATTAAAGCATGGACGAGAGGAAGAAGCATCACGTCTATTTGAAGATCTTGTTAAGAGTCATGGAAGTGTAGAGGCTTTGGTTGGTCTCGTCACCACAGCTGCACGAGTGAATGTTGAGAAGGCAGAGGCTTATGAGAAGAAGTTAAAGCCTCTTCCAGGGCTGAAGGGAGTAAATGTGGATAGCTTGGAGAAGTCATCTGGTGCAAAGTATGATGAGGATGGTGGTAATTTGCAGAACATAGAAGTTTTGGATGAAGGAAAGGGGAAGACAAAAGCAAAGAAAAAGAGAAAGAGAAAGCCGAAGTACCCGAAAGGATTTGACCCTGCAAACCCAGGTCCACCACCAGACCCAGAGCGGTGGTTGCCCAAGAGGGAGAGGTCTAGTTACAGGCCCAAGAGGAAGGATAAAAGAGCAGCTCAGGTCAGAGGTTCTCAGGGTGCAGTTGTTAGAGACAAGCATGAAGCAAATGCTGTCAGCAGTGCCACTAGTGTTTCAAATTCAAAACCAACCCCAACAGCATCAACTTCCAAGCCTGAGCAACCCAAGGCTTCATCCAAACCGCGGAAGAAATCTAGGAACTAACTAGACATTAGTTTTAAGTTACTGCAATGCTGAAGTGAACCAATTTTTTTTTTTTTTTTTTTCTTCGGAGTATTTCAAGTATTTACGATTCAAGAGAAAATATTTGTTTGATCATTTATTCATGACTTTCTTGTGTCTGCCATGTAGTTTCCTTGGCATTAACCATTGCTCAACCCTTGAGACCATACACAGCGTTTGCGATGGATTTGGTCCTGGATTTAGCCTATTCAAAATTATGTAAAACAAACCTTGACATCCAATCCATAGCTATTAGCTAGGAATGCGTTTCTCCATAACAAAAACTCAATTATCTTTTATCTCAAACCCTAAATCGGTCCTTTATGCCAGGCAACTCAACCTTAACAAAACCTATTTGGAAAGTGATCGTGTCTGGTTAATACGTGTTAACATGATTATTTACTTTCTAACAAATAAATCAAACTAACACATAACTTAATAATATTTGACAAAATAAAAGTTGAATTTACTTACATTAAATTTTTTTTTTTCGAATTTGTACAAACAATGTAAATAAACCAATATAATCACATCAATAATGCATTAAATATTTGTATGAAAATATTATAAGTTGGGTTAAAACCAAACCCAAATCCGATTTATGCTAATCACGATGTGCTAATTGGTGAATAATCAAGATTGCAAATGTTTAATTTTAATTTTAATTTTTTTAATTTCAAAACAAAGCAATAATATATATTAAGCAAACATAATGTCCAAAATGTTTAGGAATTTTTGAGGAACTTCACAAATGAGAAATTGAATTAACTTTTCACTTTATAAAAAATTCTGGAAGCAAAGCAAAAGCAAGAGACAGCAAAGCAGGAGGAGTAGAGAGGAGAGGTCTTTCTTTATAAAAAAACCCAAAAACAAAGAAAGAGAGAGAGAGAAGTGTGTGTTGCTTCTTCTTTGTATCTCTGCTGATGAGAGCTGAAGTTTCCTCTTCTTCGACCACGACGCCTTCGCTTGTGAAGAGAAGAAGATTGGTTTGCTCTGATCCCATGGAGTCACAAATTGCCAAGGTCCCCTTTCTTTCCTTCCTTCCATTTATTCTGATTTTGTATCTTTTATTTTGGTTTTATGGATTGTTTCTTCAAATTCTAATGTGGGGTTTGAAAACCCTTTGCCCCATTTTCTCAATTTGAGAGGAGGGGTGGTTTGTTTATTGATCTTGTATGTATAATGTGAATGAAGTTTACTTTGTTCTTGATGAGGGCACGTGGAGGTGAAATGGGTTGGCTAGAAGGGAAAGAATTGATAATCAATTAATTGGGCTGTTCTTTGTTTGCCCTAAGTTTATTCATTTGATGGAATAAAGGGGTGGGTTCAATCTGATTTCAGTTTTTAGTGGTAGACTCTCATTTGTATTTGAAGTATTTGTCCCTTGTTTGTGGATTCAAAATTTTTTTTTTTTTTGGTAGATTTGGGGTTTAGTAAATGCAAGAAAGAACAGTAGTTCTTTTTGGTATGATGAGAATTTTATTATTGGAAGTGAACTAGGAAAGATGCGATGCTTAAAACATCTACACATACTAAGTGCTACTTTATAATCTAAAAAGAGAATGATGAAGTGTTGGACAAGAATTTGTGTTGTGTTGTGTTTGGGTTTGCCTGTATAAAATGAAAAACAAACAAACAAACAGACAATTGCACGAGAGATGTTTTTGTAGGATACCCTACATACCTTTTACAATTCGTTGATCTTAATTGTTGGGCAAATTTATTTATCCAGTATGTGTACTTTTTTTTTATCACCAATACTCGTAGTTCTTGTTGCTGCTAAGTTTTCAAAGAGAAATTAGATGATTTAAATAAATGGTATAAAAGATATTTG
Organism: Berberis thunbergii; assembly: GCA_003290165.1. NCBI lineage: Eukaryota > Viridiplantae > Streptophyta > Magnoliopsida > Ranunculales > Berberidaceae > Berberis > Berberis thunbergii. The sequence goes on from QNQO01001663.1 coordinate 168,960, forward strand.
AACATATTGGTTGAAACCTTTTGAGGTATTACTTGTGTTGTTTAATGTAGCAACATGAACTGGTATATTCGTATTCACTTTATCTGATCCATAAATGAGGTGCCAAATATCCTAAATGACTCTCACAGAGAGGGCGAGGGAGAGGAAAAATAAGAAAAGAAAAAGTGGTCGTAGTGTTTTAGATGAGAAGGCAAGTGGTGGGTTTAAATGCAGATAATTCTTGTCAATACATCATACTTTAACTTAAGAAGCTGGATTCTTTAGTGATCAAAGGCTCACCATCTTCTTTAGATTCATTTTGAGTTTGACTTCTTTGCATATGTTACACGATCTTTGAGTATGTCACAAAGTGGTTGAAGTTGTTTTGCTTAATCCTGAGTTAGTAATTATGATAATTTCAGGCTAAGCTTTCTGAAATGGCGGAAAAACTTGGAAGGGAAATCCGTGTGTTCATGACATCAACAGATTCTTCAGCACCTGAGAAAGCACCAGACATAGCATCAGAGAAAGCGCCCATGGAAGGTGTTCATATAAATGCATTTCTTGTAAATTTTATTTTGAGAAATTTTGTTCAGAATTGGAAATCTTAGTCTTCGTTCTATCATTCTTACTTTTGATTATGAAGAGTTGACTGAGGAAGTTTTTTGTGGGACATGCTTAAAATGTTTTTGTAATTTTTTGACAGAGGAGTCTGATGATTTTTATGAGTTCACTGCTGAGGACTACTTTCGAGTTCTTTCAACCAAAAAAGAGGGTAATGGTTTGACCAACTTATGCTAATTCATATCCAACTTGAAAAGGAAAAAAGACTGTTGGATAAATGGAGAACGACACAATTTTTTGATTGCATCATCAGGTTTTTTTTAAAATATGATTTTTGTCTATGTATAGGCATTCTTACTGCCTTACTCCATGATCTCCATCACCATTATGCTTGTGCCACATATCACCCTGGAATCAGGAGGGATTATCAGTTCCTCATATCGTACTCAGCTCTATTAAGATCTAGATCCCAAATTATCCAATGATTGATTGGTAGTCCCATATTGTGCACATTTCTTTGATTGTTTTCACTAATACCCAGTGTTTTGAGCAGATAAACGCCTGAAAACCCGTAAGTTACGAGAAGCCGAGGAGGCTGCACGAAAATCAAGAATGACCAAGGTGATCATTTGTCACTTCTGATTTAAGTGTGCAATTCTTACTATGCAAATAATTTCCAGTGGTAACAAGAATTCTCCTAGAGGCTTTTCACGGTCTGTAATAACACTTTTGTCATTTTTATTTATGTCTGTCAGCTTTAGAGGTACCACTTACAAGTTAATGAAATTCAGGTGATGTGATGAGATTCCTGCTTTGATTAGGAGAGATATATTACAATTGACTGGGTCAGCATGTATACATTACTTTAAATATTTATTTTAATAAAAGCATAAGGTTTCTGTTAACCCTTTCTATGTTTATTTAACTAGCTGGTGTTTCTTTATAAATTGATCTTCCTAACAATGAGTAGTTTTTTTTAACCTGTCAGATTAATCGTTTGCACATTTTGGTTTATGCAGGCAGTAATTAGAGTTCGCTTCCCTGATAATTACACACTAGAAGCCAAGTTTCACTCATCAGAGACGGTGCAAGGTTTAATCGATCTTCTCATGAAAGTGGTGGCTCAACCAGATATACCTTTCTATGTTTGTAAGTCCTATAACTAGCATATTTAGTTGGGGTGATCGAATAATAGTCTTCGGTCATTGACCATGTATTTTTATAGTTATTCCACTGCGTTGCATCTAAAAATGATTTCTTTTGCCCTATGAAAAACGTCTAATGCAAACACATTAGTTTCTTTGATTTGATAATTGTTAATCTTTTTATGGTTCAACATTTTCATATCCATTATAATAATGTTATTGCTATTATGCATTCATCAAAGGTGTTATTGAAGTTCAGAATTTTTCTATTTTCAGACACCACGCCTCCAAAGAAGCAAATAAAAGACATGTCTCAGGATTTTTACTCTGCTGGCTTCGTTCCTGGGGCAATTGTGTATTTTTCATATGACCTGCCAAAAGGTAAATTTTGTTCTCCAATGTTATTATTCACAATCACTGTCAAGATGTTCACCTATTAACTTTGAGCATGGATCATTTGCCGCCCCTTTTGGATAACTGCCTAAAAAATGTCAAGATTCAAGAGTTTAACCTCATTTATGCCAAAATAAATTCTAATATTGTTTTAAATTTTTCAATGTGAGTAGGGATTTGATGTAATTGTTGATTAGTTTGTATACTTGTAGGGATTTGATGTAATTCATTGTTGATTAGTTTGTAAACTTGTAGGTTCTGATAAACAGACATGAGGGGAATTGATCCTTTAGATATATTATACTCTCTCTTTCTAAAGTTTTGTTGCTCTGATCATTGTTGTGCAGGAGACGAGACTACAGATCTGAATTCCATTCCCTTCCTTCAAGATGAAATCAAAGTCTTTGAATGGCCTACACCTTATCTCAGAACCCATCAAGTTTGAGGAATCTGCACCAGAGCCTGCTGTTCCAGTTGCAGCCCCTTCCCCTGTTGTCCAAGAGGCCAAACCTGCAGAAAAGAAAGCTATGCCAAAATGGTTTAAAAGGTGATATATGACCTGCAGTGGAGGCAAGGTTATTTTCCTATACATTGCTTCAACAAGAAGTATATCTTTTGAGTGGATTCAATAGCATGCAAAGGCTAATGAAAGCTAAGGATCGATTATCCAGGGATTGACCATCTATATGTAATTCTGAAACTTTATCTCTGTGAGAGTTGTAAATTTCTTATGTCACATGTTTGTCGTTGGCAATTGGGACAATTATATGAATTAGATTGACAAAATATTCAGATTTACCAGTCGGGAATTCGTCTTTCTATGGCATAAGACAACATTTAACTACGTAAAGCTGTGAATTGCTTCCAAATGGAACATTTAATGGGTTGGTTTTCATATACCATTTTAGCACGAGATGGGCCTGCCCCGTACTGAGTAGACAAAAAATGCCTGGAGCCAAGGCATAAATGACCTACTTGTTGCTCAGCATTTGCAAACAGCATTGTTCATGATCAGTTATCTTCAACCTGATGGGCAACACTTTCTGATTTAGGTTGGGCTCATAACAACTCTACGAGCTTAGGAAGAAGAGTCTTCATAATTTTATGCTTTTGGAAAGCAAACACACCCTAAGCTTGTGCTTGAAATGAAAAAGAGACATTTGATGCTCTCTTGTCCCTTGGGGCACATCTATGAGAGAATTGCATCTAACTGTCTGAGGCAGACCATATAGTAAGAAAGGAATACAATTCCTTCATATTGTAAAGTAAGTCCGAGGCATACAAGAAGTGAAGGCATTTTAACCGCAAAATCAGGTTTCTGCCACAATCTATAACATCGGCCAGTGAAGGTAGCTCCTTAAAGAAGTACCTTCGTTTATGTATGAAACTACAAATATTCTAGACTTACAAAATATCGTCAAATTTAATTTTCATTGATACAATTTTCTGTCCTAACCTGATGTCTTGATTTCTTTTCTTCTATTTCATTCTTGAGCTCATGTAATAAGATGAACACCATGAATTTGAAGTGTAAAAAAAGTTCTCATTTTCAGTTCATGACAAAGTTCATGTTAATACCCAAACCTCTGGATAAAAAGGACTGAGTCCAACTCTAGACGAAGTTTTGCTAGTCCACAAATCTCAACCATATGATACGACTGTAGAGTCTTACAATGTTACACAAATAATACTGTGTGCATCAATATCCTTTTAGCTTAATCGCTTGAATACAAACTTCTCTGCTAATAGTCAACGATAATATGTAAACCAGAGTACCAGGGAATTTCTGAAAATTTTGTATATTTTACAAGCTAGGAGGGATCCATATGTAGCCATCTGTCTTAACATAACCTGCTCTGGATAGCAACTCATCTGCCTCCACTGGACCTCGGCTGCCTGGTTTGTATGGAAGTAGTTTCAGTTCGCCGTTGTCAATTCTGTGTAATAAAGGGGTGAAAATCTCCCATGCTGCCTGTGATGATCAAAATTGAAGTTGTAAATATAAGTCTCAATGATACACACTAATTGAACTCCCCGAATTGGCATCAGTGTCCTACCTTTAACTCGTCCCTCCGCACAAAATGCTGTTGATCACCTCGAATCCTGCAATAAAAATTTGACATTATAATCAATGCTCAAGTAGCTTTGGTTCATTTACGATTATATTTATGATATTCCACTTTCATGTCAATAGCAATTCTGTAGCTCCAGGCATCCATATGCCCATTTATCCAAACATCTTACCATAAATTGAAGGAGCATAAATTTGATAATGGATGTTGGGTTTTGATTTTGTGATAACTGAGGTTGGAATTTGAAGAATACGTACGTGTCAAGAATCAGACGCTCATATGCCTCTGGAATCAGAACTCCTTGATATCGTTGCTGGTATGATAAGTCGAGCTCACTTTGTGTGGTAGACATTTCCAGTCCAGGTTGCTTGACCTGCAACAACAAGAGAGTAGGCGTAGGATTTACATTTACAGCACTCTCTCTTATTCAGTCCAATATCATCTTTCTAACAGACACCATTAGAATCAAATACTTACAATGAGCTTCATGTACATTGCTTCTAAAGGTTGCAGGCGTATGACAAATTCATCTCTTCCTTGTTTTTTACCTATAGAAAGATAAACTTGCAACGTAAGACTTATTTCATGACTTCATGGAATGGATGATAGCAGAATTAATCATAGAACAAAATTTCCAGATGCACCACCAAGAAGCAAAATTGTAAGATGCATAAGAACAAATTATTCACTGTTTTTGGTTTAGCTTATAAGCTTCTTTTCTTCTCCGAGTTTATGGTATACATATAAGTAACAAGACTGCTACTACATCGTACAAACTGTATAAATGTGCAATCTAACAATAGATTGGAAAGTATTGCTCAAACATTATTGTGGAAGACAAAAATGCCATACATTTGAAAATGTCACCAGGAACATCCTTAAATTGGATACGAATCTCTGCTTTTCTTGAATTCAAAGCTTTTCCTGCCTTCAGTATAAATGGCACACCTGCAAAATAAAAATGTTAAGATTACTAGGAGCGAGCATAAATGGGAGAAAAAAAGAGAGCACTGTATATAACAAGTAGTTTTTGAATCATATACCATCCCATCTTTCGTTATCTATTCGCAAAATCACAGTTGCAAAGGTGGGAGTGTGTGATTCATTTGAAACTGTTGGGTCGTCTTTGTATCCTTCATATTGTCCAAGAACGACTTCTTCATCTGCTATGGGTTGGACTGATTGAAGAACCTGTTGAAATCAAACTTTTAAGCATGATTGGTAAATTGTAAACTGATGACCAACTATGTAATGGAGTGCAGCACATATATGCTGATAGTAGGACTTTTTTTCCTTTTCAAAAAACCCAAAACACAGCTACGTATCGACATCATTGGGCAAAGATTATTGCAGTTCAACGGACGTGAATTTGGGCTCTATTGCCCCATTTTTTTTTTTTTTTTTTGTGATCCAGAACCATTAAAATGGTCCGCTAGTACCACGTTGGCATGTCCACTTCATATTAATAGCACACAATATGACTCCTTAACCCATGTGGGACTAATTCACACGCTCAAGTCGAGCCACATCTCCAACAATATCCACCTTGGCGAGACTTGAGCTTATCCGGGATATGCTCCACCTCAACGTGCTATCCTGCATTTTCAACTTGCCAATCCCAAAGCTGAACCCATTGGCTTTGATACCCCGCTTGTTGGATCCAAGAGTGAAGGTAGCGAAGCCCACAGAACAACCTCAAAGCGTGCACATGAGATTGTAGGCCAACGAACATGTCTCAAGCAATGATATTATTCCCAACTTAAACACCCGCGGGAGCCCGGGTGTGGGGTTTGTACTAATTGGGCTCTACAGTTCCAAAATGTCTCATTTCTAGTAAGAGACATGTCCAATCCTTATTAATCGCATGCTTAAATCGAGCCACATCTCCAACATGAACATAGATGGGAAGATTACCAACCATAAAATTTCTTAGAAAGAGTTACGATTCTTACCTTCACTTTCTCATCGCGTATATGCTCAGGCTTGAGAGAAACAGGCTTTTCCATGGCAATCAAGCAGAGCACCTATATTGGTATGGACTAAGATTAGTGATCCTTTTAAACTTAAACTCCAAAATTTAACCAAATCACTATACTGACATGTCATTTTAAAGAAACCAATATTGCAAATGTTGTTAATAATAAATACTTTCTTGAATGTAAAGACCAATTGAGTTTACCTGCATCAGATGGTTTTGGATGATGTCGCGAATGATTCTGCAAAATATCAATGAATATTTATGTAATTTTATGAACAAAAAATGACCAAAAAAAACCAGGAAGATTACCATTATCCTCCAGAAGAGAGTTTCCTGATTATATATGTCTAGAGTGTTTTCTACAAAGATCCTCAGTTGTAAAAGACAAAATATAATTTGAAAACTTATCATGATAACTGTCGAATCCCATGTATGTGAAATAATTAATGCATATAAGATTCAAACCGCAATGCTAAAATATGCCGATCTTCTTAGTACTATTCAACATATATCTGTGTGTCGTAACAAATGTTAGCTCCAAATAACATACCCATACTCGTCAAAATATCCACCACGCCCCTCAGTTCCAAAATCCTCTCTAAACACAATCTGTTTTGAGAAAGAAAAACATCAAATAACCAACAAACTGGTGTACAATATTTACCAGTTAGGTCGTATAAAGTTTCATTCAAGTAATTGAAAATTATAAAATCTTTAGACTCCCCAACATATATAAGGAATAACCTATGACATACAAAACATAAAGCTTCGTTGATGCAAACAAGTTCCATGTAAAATTTTACTATAACTAAAGTTCCCTCAGTAAGCTCCGAAAGCTCCTCAATCATAGAAATGTTCAAAGAAGTAATCAAAGAATTTACTATTATTCATGTATTGTTATGATTGTTGTGTTGTTGCTGGCATATAGAATAGTAGTACCTGTACGTTATCAATGTTATCACGATTCCAGGAGGGCAAAAAGAAACGATTTGCAAAACGAAGCACCAACTGTAATTCAGTGAGAAACATGACAGAAAGATAAGTATGCAGTTGAAGGAACTCAACAAGCATAATAATCCTTTGAGCTAAAGTAGCACACATTACCAAATTCTGCACTAATTCCTTTCCCAGATAATGATCTATACGGTAAATCTGCTGTTCGTCAAATAATGCCCCTAGCTGGCCGCTAAGTTCCTCTGCGGACTCTAAATCCTTGCCGAAAGGCTTTTCAACAACAACCCGAGTCCATCCACCAAGATCAGCTGAAAAGGGATTCTAAATACATGAAGGTCAAATGCACAAAAATCTACTACTTGTGTTTTGGCAGTGTAATTGGCCTATATGCAACTTCTTTTACAATGAAACAAGATTTTGTGCTTTAACAACACCAAGAACCAGATATCACAATTCCTGTATTGGAGAGTGAATTTGTATTACTGAAATACAAATGAAAACTTACATTTACTAAAGCAAAACTGTCGAATCATTTTGGACACGGACGGATATACTGAGGGAGGTAATGCAAGATAAAAAGTCTCCGAGATGGTCCTTGTTGACTATGTTTTGAGACTTCATGTTCAGAAATTTCCTTATCCAATAACTGAAACCCCTCCTTAGAATCATAGGAGCCACTAACATATTTGATCTGCAAATGTCAATGTTCGAAGAAATTATAATTTTCAGGTTTTTGTATGCCATGGCAACATGCTAAGAGGGAAATTACAGGACAGAACTATGGTTTTACCAATTGCAAAAACGTAGAAACACGCTCTGTCTGTTCAGATGAGGCTGATTGGCTGTTGCCAAGATGTCTGCATTATAGTGTTCATGAGTAAATTAATCTCCATTAGTTGTTCACTGAATCAAATGCAGCATTACTAATAAGGATAAAATTGTCTTACCCACGTATTCGATCTCTCAAGTCCTCATCAGCAATTTTGGTTCGTGCATAACCAAATATACGGACTTCAGTTGGTTGTAGAAATCCCTACACAGAAGCACCAACAAGTTAATCGACATACTTGGGATCATCCAATGATGGAGAATGTTCAAAGTAAAACATGTTAGTTTAACACACTCAAAATCTTGTAGTTAGACCCACTCTTGTGAACAAATTCGATTAGCCTACCACAAAGTTGAGAACACGTAATCCACCATGATGCAGATGATTAAACTTTTGGGCAGTATCGATATGGTTATAAACTTGTATTAGGTAGATATTTATGTACTAATGAAGTTTGTTGAGCTGTTTGAAGAACACATGTCTACCATTTCCAGTTGCTAATAACATCATATAAATGGTGTCATCATACTAGCACTAATACATTGGATCCCATCAGATCTGCAGTTATGCGTGTTTGAGCAAGAGTAATACTAGCTTATCGTATTACACCCTCATCTTTTTGCCAATGAAGTACTAGCTCAGCTGGTGAAAAAAAAAATCCTATAAAACAGTCTAAGCTTTTGGTTGCAACAAAATGTTGCCCCCCTAATCTATTTGACAACGGGTACTAGCTCAGCTGGTAAGACTTGTGACGGATGATATCATAAGTCCAGAGATCTGCCAAAGGCGTTTAATGGTTTTGAAATCCATTTTCATCCTAAGATTATCAATCTGTATAACAGCCAAACTAAGATTAACTAAACAAAATGATTTGAGAGTTTCACCAAACCTGGATATATAGATTGAAGAGTGCAGGAAAAGTCTTCTTCTTGGCTAGATCACCTGAGGCACCAAGCACTACAATAGAGAGAGACCCATTCTCTGTTGCATTCCCAGAGTCCATTCCATCAAAGAAAGTTTCACATCCATTCGATTGCATCACTTAATCCGATGCCACCCCCACACAGAAACTGTAGGTACAAAATAAAGATAATTCAAGTACTAACTAGAAATTGTACTAAGAACATAAACAACTAATTCATCAAACACATCTGACTGAATCTACAAATCAATTTTTCTAACAAAATTTGTCAATATAAATATATACTACATAGAATTCCATTAAAGTTCAAATGCTACACAAGAAACTTATGTACACTAAAGAAGTGAAAGCAACGAACCAGTGATCGAATTTGAAGTCCGAAACTGACAACTATTGATTGAAATGAATGAGCTATTCACTGTGATTTTGAGTTCATTCGAAGTATGTTTTGAGTTGGCAAAGCTTTCAGTGAGAGGCCAAGTGGTTCAATCGTGCTAAGGATAACATATGGACAATGCTAAGATATTTTCAATTTTTAATTATAAAACTTGGTGATTCCAATTCCCATTATATGATTAAAAACTGTTTTAAATGTTATAATCATTAATTTAGATCCCATAACTTAAGCACAAAAATTGTGTGGCCGTGAGAAAGATACTCATTGCATGGTTACAATTTGTGCAATAGGTCTCTGCTTAGGAGACACTTCGGTGAAACCATTGAAAACCTCTTTCTTTTCTAGACCATGAGTTTGATAGGCAGTGAGTATGGATTGATAATTAGCATACTTATTATCTCAACATGGATTGTGATTTTGTTTTGAGGTAATTTCGGTAAGTCAATTTAAAAAAAAATTGTTGTGTATAGAAAAAAGTAAAAATTTTGATTGTAATTTTGATATTATCAATATAATTTGAATATTTTAAACTCTTATATATTACATAAAGAGTAACACGAGACTTATAATGTCATATAAATAATATATTACATAAGAATTACTTATATAATTTTTTTAAATATTAAACTATGCCATGGAATCCATGGTTTGGTTGCATGGAATCCTATACCATGGAAATTCACGAGGAGACCACTACATTTTAGGCTAAATTGATATATCACTCCACATCCACCATTTGGTTTTGTGATCAATGGAGGGAATGAAAATCTCATGAACATGGGAATCACATGCCTTGGGGGGCCAAAGAGTGAGATTCCAATGTTCATGGGACTTCCATTCCCACCATTGATCACAAAATCAAACGGTGGTCAAATGGTAAATGTGAAGTGATATATCAATTTAGCCTAAAATGTAGTGGTCCCCTCATGAATTTCCATGGCATAGAATTCTATGCAACCAAACACACCCTAAAGTTAAAAGTAGTTAAAATGTAGGAAAATTGAGATTGACCTAACGAAAGAAATGAATATTTAGAATTTTGAAAGAAATTCCGGTCACTAAAAAAAAGAAATATTTCATAAAATTTTGACATTTTTCGAGAAATCACATTCTTTCATCGCAACTAGGGCTGTTAATTGGTTCAAATGGTTCAATTTTTTACCAAAACCGAAATCGAACCAAGCTCAAGTTCGGTTTTCGGTTCGATTCGGTTATCCAATTTTAAATAAAAAAAACCAAAACCAAACCAAACCGTGCGGTTCGAATCAATTTGTTTTTTTTTTCGATTTTTCTTCACAAAATGTTTCACACCGTAATTTCAACAGGGCTTAAAAAATTTACAGGGCTTACGAAATTCAATCATATAATTTCAACATACAGTCCTATAAATTCAGTCCTATAATTTCAAAATTATGTCCCTTAAATACAGTCCTATAATTTCAAAATTCAGAGCTTGTGACTTCAATATGGATTATTGCAGCCCTGAAAGAATAGTCCTATAATTTCAACATTTTTTTTTTCAAAATACCTCCAGAGTGGAGGGGCACCGGTGGAATGCCAGACCGTTATTACTTGTCAAAAAAATGATTTACAATCAATACGGGGGTACATGACGACTTTACCCGTGATATAACCAAAACAAATTGGGTCGCAGCCGAAAACCAAAAAACATAAAAGCAAAGCCAACATATTACCAATGCTGGCAATGAATGATCTGGTCCGACATATCCACCACCGAGAGGGCTAGGGAAGTATCCCAAAAAACCCAAAACTTGCCGCCAAACGTGTTGTTCGAGGCAAAGCCACCAAGGTGGAGCTTGTTGCCAACCTCCATAGATCTACTAGTATCAATCATAGGCTCCGCAATCATAAGAATTATGACCTTATGATCTACAATCATATTTTTTAACCTCCTCCCCGTGGCCTTATTACCAACCCCACGAGCATTCTAAAACATAAAATTTTCCATCATCTTAAGCGCGGGAGGAAGATTTACCCCTCTTTGTCGTACGACGCTTGCCCGGAAGGACCGCCAGTTTGACTTTGTTTTGTTGATCCTTATCGGAGTGCGCCCCCAAGTTTATATCATTAATAACATGTGATTTCGGCCCCAACTCCGATTCCGACGCAACCTCGTCACTATCATCTGTGGCGCTATCAAGTGTATTAGTGGTCATAGATTGTTTCTTTAGTCGCAAAACACGGTTCTCCTCAAACAACTGGATGACAACCTCATACATCCCGCGGGCACTGAAGAATTACCAGTTACCGCGGATTGAACGCGCTTGGCCATAACCTCTGTCAAACGTTCCATCACTGCCGAATGCACCGTGGCATCCTCTACTTCCTGTATCATTCCACTCAATTTTGTTTGCGTCACTAAAGAATCACCAACGGCGAGCAAGTCACGCTCTGCCTGAGGTAGCACGTCCTCTGGGTTGGGGCCGTGGACTGGGGGGCCGTGGGCAGGCCGTGCTCGAACGTGGGCTGAGGTTTGACTGCTGTCCTGCTTGAGTCATGGCTGGGCTGGGGCCGTGATCAGGCTGGACCCGAGGAGTGCCCAGAGCCGTGGTCTGGCTGAGACCGTGATCTGACGCAGGGCTTGGACTAGTGGTGAGCGCATTCTGTTTGGGGCCGTGAGCTGGCTGGGGCGAAGCCACTCCTAATTCCTTTGCTAATGAAGCTCGTGTCTCTGATCCAGGATGCCCCAATTGAGCGTCCCCAGTGTCATCGTGCGACCTTGCCACAATGTGATGTTCCGGGCGGATATTGTCATTTGGCATGTCGTCGGAAAGACCACTCTTGGCCCCTGAGATTATGTCATCTATTGGCTGTGTCGGCTGTTCTTGAATTCCAATAGCATTTGCAATATCCAAAGTTGTATATCCCGCCTCTAAAAGGCATTATTCCGTAGTTTCTGTAACCTGCTCAGCACTAACATGAACCATGTTCTCACTCTCCTCTGCCTCAATGTTTGCAGTGAGCGACTCAAATTTGTTTGACAACACCACCTTACCCGGATCCATGGCCACCGACCTCTTCTTCCTAACTTCCTCATTAATTTCCTCCCCCTGACTATTCTTTGCGCCACTCGGACCTGCTGCAAGATTGAGAGGCTTAGCTTTTTTGTTAATGGGGACATATTGTTGCTTGACAATGTTGGGTTCAACCTTTGGCTTGTTCACCTTCTCATTACCAAGATCTGAGGCATTCCCTCCGCCCTTAAGACCCGGGTTTTTTTCTACAAAACTCTTCTTGGTGCCCTATCAGAAAACAAAAATCACAGTATTTGAATCCAGGGTATTCTATCTTCTGCCAGAAACCCCTATTGTTGGCCATGTCAATCCAAACTTTGGTTGGTAATTTCTCAGCCAAAGTCATCTCCATGCAAACACGGGCAAAGCACGGGTGTGACAGACAACGAGTATGATCATCCATCCGCAAAAAACCACCAAAAGAGTTCACAATTGCTTTTAAAACAGGGGAATGAAATAAATGCAAAAGTAAATTAGGCAACTCTACCCATAACGACACCGAGATTGGGTCCTCCTTTAAACTGAAACCATCATGACATCGAAAAGCTTTGAACCGAACTCTATGAATCAAAAAGGAATCTCTCGACAATACTTTATTTGCTTCCTCCTCAGATTGAAGGCGAACTACACGTGCCGTTGATTTAGTAAATTGAGTGAGAATTCACCTAAAATGCCCTAAGTTCTGTGAATCAAATCTCTATAATTTCAACATACGTAAAAGCAAAACTGCATCTTCACTGTGATTTTGAATTCATTCAAAGTTTGTTCTGAGTTAGCAAAGCTTTCAGTGAGAGGCCAAGTGGTTCAATCATGCTAAGGATAACATGTGGACAATGCTAAGATATTTTCAATTTTTAATTATAAAACTTGGTGATTCCAATTCCCATTATATGATTAAAAACTGTTTTAAATGTTATAATCATTAATTTAGATCCCACAACTTAAAGCACAAAAATTGTGTGGCCGTGAGAAAGATACTCATTGCATGGTTACAATTTGTGCAATAGGTCTCTGCTTAGGAGACACTTCGGTGAAACCATTGAAAACCTCTTTCTTTTCAAGACCATGAGTTTGATAGGCAGTGAGTATGGATTGATAATTAGCATACCTATTATCTCAACCAAGGATTGTGATTTCGTTTTGAGGTAATTTCGGTAAGTCGATTTAAAAAATATTTCGTTGTGTATAGAAAAAAGTAAAAATTTTGATTGTAATTTTGATATTATCAATATAATTTGAACATTTTAAACTCTTATATATTACATAGAGAATAACATAAGACTCATAATGTCATACAAATAATATATTACATAAGAATTACTTATATAATTTTTTTAAATATTAAATTAAGATTAAAAGTGGTTAAAATGAAGGAAAATTGAGATTGACCTAACGAAAGAAATGAATATTTCGAATTTTGAAAGAAATTCCAGTCACTTAAAAAAAATATTTCATAAAATTTTGACATTTTTCGAGAAATCACATTCTTTCATCGCAACTAGGGCTGTTAATCGGTTCAAATGGTTCGATTTTTCACCAAAACCGAAATCGAACCAAGCTCAAGTTCGATTTTCGGTTCAATTCGGTTATCCAATTTTAAATTAAAAAAACCAAAACCAAAACCAAACCAAACCAAACCAAACCGTGCGGTTCGATTCAATTCGTTTTTTTTTTTTTTCGGTTTTTCATCACAAAATGTTTCACACTGTAATTTCAACATAATTTCAGTCATATAATTTCAACACGGCTTATGAAAGTCAATCCTATAATTTCAACATACAGTCCTATAATTTCAAATTTCTGTCATTTAAATACAGTCCTATAATTTCAAAATTCAGTACTATAAATTCAGAGTCTGTGACTTCAACATGGATTATTGCAGCCCTGAAAGAATAGTCCTATAATTTCAACATACGTAAAAGCAAAACTGTATCTGCTTGGGTTGCAAGGGTAATTTTCAAGGGTTGCAAGGGTAATTGGAGAAATTTTTTCTTTATATGGTTTGGTTTGCTTATTTCGGTTTTCAAAATTCTAAAATCCAAAACCGAACCGAACTTCATTCGATTCGGTTTTTACTATTCAATTACGGTTATTTTTCGGTTTAATTATTTATCGGTTCAATTCAATTCGATTCAACCGGTTCGGTCAATTTTTAGAAACCAATTAACAACACTAATCGCAACCACCATTTTACTATTCTTTATGATTGATTCATGTAAAAACTGATAGAACAAATGTCTATTGTATCATTCTATCCACATGATAAATTATCCTTTCATTCCAAAAATGTTGAAACCCTATTTTCTATCTTATAAATACCCTCTCCCAACAAGAGGATCATCCACTAAGCAATTCTTTGAGAAGACAAACAAGTTCAAAGAAACATGAAAAGAAGAAGATTAAGTGAAGAAAAAGAAGCACTATAAGAAAGAAAGAAGTGAACCAAATATGCCATTTTTTCTTTTAGTGCTTCTTTTTTCTTTACTTTATCTATTTCTAAAATTTTGTAAAAAAATATTTTTTAAAAACTAAAATAAATATATGTGTGTTTTTATTGTTCATTAATTGGAAAAGTGAATCGAAACATGTCTACAAAAACTATAGTTTATTAAATTATAAATCATAATTTTGGTCAATCTTCTAGTAAACATTAAAAAGGTTTCATATATTGGCATTTCCAATCATTTCAAGTATAATCTCCCTATTGAATTGATTAAATTCAAAACTTGACCTATTTCCCTTGAGCAAATCAAAAGAATAGGGGAAGGATGGAAAGTTTGAGGTGATGATTATACAATGGTAACTGGTAGAAAAAATAAAGAACAAGAAACGTTACAATTAGAAAAGAAACGAGGCGAGTGGCGACGCAAAAAAGAAACAATGTGTGAAATGAGATCAATGATAGGCCACCCTAAAACTATTTCCTAGGATTTACTAGGTTTTATGCGTTCCTTCATTCGGCTCACTTTCATGCTCACTTTCTTCATAAATTGCTTGGCCTTGTTATCGCTCTTCTCCTTCTCGTTACTATCATTACCACTGTTCTTTTCACGCGGAGGAGGGTCTGTGGTGCTGTTGTCCCATTGATCAGCCCACGAAGGTCCGTCCATCCTTCCTTCCGTATTTACAAACTGTAACCTGTGGGGTGGATCATTTATATTTTCGATTTGAAGTTCTTTTCCTGTTTGATCTGTTTGTTGTGGAATTGTAGGTATAACATCTGCAGAAACTTGTTTAATGGTCATTACATCAACTGAATTTTGTCTAAAATAACTACCTTCTAAATTGCCTCCCTCCCATTCAAATAGAGGTTGACATTATATTTCCTTATTATAGAGAACAACTGAAGTTTCAACCAACTGTTTGCTTTAGGTGAAAGGGATTTTCAGGACCTCGAACAACAGAAATTATGTTAATCTTCTCCGATAATATTAATGATTAATAAAATGGAGTTAGAAAACTAAAAAACATAAAGAGAAAAAACGGAATGACAAAAGCTTGGATCTATAATCAGTTCTATGGAGTTTCATTGTAATACATTGGAAACAAATTAATATGAAAATCAACACATTTACATTTGGATGTAAACTGTTCTGTTTCCTGAATACAGATAATGAATGACAATGAAATATCGTATGCCTTGAAATTTGAAACTTATCATAGTATGTAGGAATTAGCTGATACCATTATGTGGGATTATCATCACTGGAAGTACTCTACTTGACCTGCAATATCTCGACATATCAGTTTTGCTTCAGCTGCTAAACTCATACTCTTCACAGTCACCAACCCGGTTAGTTTGTGTGTTGGTGTTGGCTCGTAAGCCTTTGCATCTTCTTCCCTTCCTAGGGACAAAAGTTCCCTTGCAGGAACAACGTTGTCCCACCAAAACTCATGCAGTATCCCACTTATCAATCCCCAATATTCCCGATGCCTGGTGACACGAAAGATGGAGCTCCCCTTAGGAGTCCAACAATATACATCGCTCCAGTCTCTGTCTAGGATCTCCATCTGACCCTGCACCTGAGGCATGTAATAGAATGGCACGGTTGTCCAGGGCACAGCTTGCTCAGGTTTACCCTTGTTATATGGGCACTTCACTTCCAGTATTCCACCACCAAAGCAGGGCCCAAGCAGACCGTCTGGAGAGGCACCAAGCCAATAGAACTTTGACTCCGCATGGATAGCAAATCCCAGAGTGCTCACATCACGACCTGTGATGTCCTTGTATCGCTCCACTGCAGTAGACTCATTAACTACACCCCAGTCCATGGCAGATCTTGCTGCAGCTGCAATTGATTCAACTTCTGGGGCATATACCTTCTCGTGCCAGAGCACAGAGCGGCGCTTTCCTTTCCAAAAGCCCAAGGCAGTGCTGAAGGTGCTTGTTGTTAGCTTGTCCTTACGTAATGCAAACCACTCTTCCGACTTCTGTGGGGCATTGGAGTGATTGAGGTTGTTGGCCATCATTATTGCTGAGGGGGCACGTAGGACAATGGAGCTCAATGAGGAGTTCACCATTGAGGTAGTAGTGGAGCATGCCCTGGAAATGCCAGAATCAAATGTTTTTCTTACGGGTATTTGTGTTGCTGCTTTGCTGTGAAGTACTCGAAGTTGGCTGATGCAAGAGCAATTCATCTTTGTTAGGATTGGTGTTTTGGCAGCAGTAAG
Organism: Berberis thunbergii; assembly: GCA_003290165.1. NCBI lineage: Eukaryota > Viridiplantae > Streptophyta > Magnoliopsida > Ranunculales > Berberidaceae > Berberis > Berberis thunbergii. The sequence goes on from QNQO01001663.1 coordinate 185,899, forward strand.
GACAGGAGCGAGGATCCTAGCATGGTCACAAACTGCTTCATAGTTAATGAAAGATTCAGGTGGATAAATTAAAAGATTGGAACTCACACAAAAGTAAAAGTTACATAAAGGAAGTATATGAAAAACAAATCCGAGGAAAACAAATCTGAGGTTTCCATTTTGAATGTGATATGTTAACAATCCATACAAATTATGGTCTTCGGTAGAGACATTCCATTCAGTTTTTTTTATAGATGTGTAGGGTTGCAGGAAAACCAGAAGGCACAACTACATCAGATTCTTTTCTTCCTGAATGTTACATTCAACTGCATTCTCTTTTAAAGTTCCCCACACCTATGAATATCAAATTATTGGTGAAAAATACAAAGGAAAAGAAAAAGAAAAATACCATGCTTCCAAACAAACCCTAAAAATATCACCAAGATAAGGGTAAACCAAACATACCCATTTTTCATTTAATTCAAAAAAATGACCTAAGTATAATAATTTGCAAGTAACGAATAATGGTCAAACATTGAGGATACAAGATTGCACATTGCATTCCATAAGAACCTCCATGGAAAACAATAATTCGCATTTGGTTTGATTGAAATCATTTTGAATGGGGCAAAGCGGTTTGCTCATTAGACTGAAAACTAGACGGGCGCGGCCACACAAGGAATCACACAAACAGGATAAAAACACCGGAGATGACGAACTCAGTGTGAAAGTATAGAGAGTGCACTCTGAACAAGGAATTCTATAGAAACTAATTCCATCAAAAAATTGAAAATTTGCTCAACTTGCAAAGCTTCAAGTAGAACATAACATTCATCTAAAACCATTATAGAGTATTATTACTTTGAACCCTAGGTAAAGTTTACAACTTTTCAATATCAGAGAGTAAAGTAAGCTCAATGAACATCAAATGAAGCACACCCAAATAAAAATTAAGAGAAACCCAAACTTGTACAACCCTAATTTATTCAAAAGACGTGAAAAGGTGAGAGCTTTATTCACCTGATAGTGGGTTTCCAATGCAACCACTGCTGCTGTTCCGAAACTGTTTAGCTCCATGAAACGATTTGTTGGGTCGACTGCAAGCAAGAGTGGTTTGGTGTTTGGGAGTGGAGATGGGTTTTTGAGCAACAAAGAAGACATGGGTACTTGTTTTTGTGTGAGATGAAGAGGAAACTGAAGTGATGAATCTCATGTTTGCTTCAGTAGAGTCTCATTTCTTCTTCTCTGCTGCCATGGTTGAAAGGGTTGGTTTTGGAGTCTTGAAAGCATAGAAGAAGAAGAAGAGAGTGTATGAGGAGGAGCTAAATATGGACCCATTATCCATCCATGGACCCCAGCCCATGCCCAAGCCAAAGATAAACCCCAACATAGCAACATGGGTTTCAAAAGTTTGCTCTGTTTTTTTTAGTGAAGGATGTGATTTCATGAAACGAGATAACTTTCGTACTTTGATATTAGGGAATTTTTGATGCTGGTTTTGCGCACTTCAAACTTTGGTCCTAAGAAGTCGCACTATTAATATTTAGGTTATGGTCTCAAATTAAGTGGACATTCTGTCAAATATCGAGTAGTAAGAAAAAGAAATACATATTCTTTCCCTGACTAATGACATTAAAATTCAAGCTCGTAGTGGTGCATGAACCATGGATATAACCAATTCGGCGCAACAAGTTTGCATGTTCAGTAAGTAGCAGCACATTTTAACAGGAATATATCAGCAGAATTTTGGTCATAAATATGGATGATTTGACACATAATGGACAACACATGGGGCTCTATATCTATTCTCTAATGCACATATATAGCACATGCTCCCTTTGCCCCAAATGCGAGGAGATTCCCCGCCCAATGAATCCATTCCTCACGTACATTTATTTCGCCTCAAACAAACCTCTATTGGGTTACTTGGAAAAGTGTTGTTGTATTTGTGCATCGGTGATTCTAAATAGCGAGGAAACGGGCGAGGGAGAGGGGTTTGACCCTCCATCCCCCTTGAAATGCATGCCCATGTGAATCTCGAGGGGGAATGGGGGTCAAACCCCCTCCCTCGCCCGTTTCCTCGCCGCCTAGAAGGACTCTGTGTGCATATATAAAATTAGATTCCTTGAACCAAAAACTTATTTTGACCTTATCACTACTACCAAAACACTCGTACACAGTACTAGAGCTCTCAAACTGTTACTGTCTCAAGATGACTACATTACATGAATGTTGATCCCAGAATTAACGGTGAAACAACGTGTTGATTCTCGTGTTTCTATTAACTGGTATTCTAAGAACTAGTGAACATACGAGTTTATCCGGTGTTTATGTTTTACCATCCAAGAACTTGATAAACCAAAAATAACTCATTAGGTAACTTATTGTCATGATAATTTCCTCCTGAAAGAATTACAATCTACACGAATATATAATATACCTTTCTCACCCATCCTCTGAGGCATAAGAGAGTGAAGAGGAGGATGGTAAGGATATTGCAAATGCAAATGATGGATTCAATCTTTAACAACTCTAATAGCTAAACTAGAATGGTTAGAATCTAGAGGGGGTGCAAGCAATACAAGCTAGCAATAGAATGGCTGATGAAGCTCCATCTTCTTCGCTATTGAAGCAATAACTCTTCTTGAACTTGCTAGTCTTCCCCTTGTTGCATTGCATCTGCTTGTTTGAGCCTCTCTACCTTTGCTCTCTTGTTGGTGTTTTGTGGTACTTTTCTTCATCACATCCTCCATCAACACTACCTTAGACACCATTTTTTGGGGGGGCTTTCAAAACTACTAGCTAGCAGCACTCTGCTATATTTTGGACTTTCAGTACTCCTCAGTAGAGAAGAAAACTTGTGCATGGGCAGCAACCACACATGCCCCCTCCTATTTATAAGCATTTTGTGTATCAAACTGCCCTTTGTTCCTTCCCATATTACCACTAACAACTTTGCCTTCCAGGTGTCATTATTCTTTAAATACTTGAATAATCTATTGTATACTTATTAAATAAAATTTTCAAATATTATATATACTTATATAACGAACTCGAGTATTTTAATGTGAAGAATTGGATGTATTAGAAGGGAAAGAAATATACATCTAGAGTGGATACTAACTGAAAATCGATGATGAAATTGCTGTGATTTTTAGTTATTATTGGATACCTGAACGATAAAATGCCTTTTACTCGTGATACTGTCCGTCACAAATCTTACCAGCTAAACTAACATGAACTGAAGTTGAAGTTCAACTTTCATATTGTATACTGAAGATTCTAACAATTTAGGAATTTTTTTTGAAATAGGAAAGCCATGAAGTGTATGGTTCCATCTACAACATTTATGCCTCTGATGAGGCACAACTGAGACGATACTATCAAACATATGATACAATCAAACAAGGGAGTTTGATTGACCTAAGCTGGAAATGTAGGTGATGAAACATGTTGGCCCATTGCTCTAAACATCACCAATCATCGATAGTATCAGATGGTGTCTGATTCCCTATATATCTAAGCCTTAGATAATCTTGTTCATCCAAATGCTTAATTTACTCTAAAACAGCTAGTCCTTTTGTAGTTGCAATTAAACAAGCACTGCAGGAACAATCATTTTCATGATTGGATTTGGATGAAATATAGGCAAAAAAAGATGTAATAATGAATTAGCTACTAAATATATACATCCAATAATTGTGATCTATGGGTGTTGCCAACGAGATACTAGCTCAGCTGATAGACTTGTAGCAGATGATATTATAAATCCAGAATTTGAATCCTTATTGAAAACATTAAATGGTTCTGAGATTCAATTGAAACCCTACTCGCCCTAAAAAAAAATAAAAAATAAATGATCTATGGGTGCTTGTTTGTCTTAAGTGAGAGCTACGACATGTGCAAAGCCACGTGAACATGAACATGAGCATGAAAGTGATATGAACATGAAAGTGGGTGAGTGAGAGATCAGACTCCTCCTGGTTCATTGTACATGAATGAATGATAGGTCCCATACATAAATATGTGTACCTCCAACAAAATCGGCTAATTCACAGCTTGTTTCAATGTAACAAATTCAGCGTACCTACAAATGGGAGACCCCAAGCACTATTTTGGGGCTAATTTGGTTGTTTAGGGTGGCAAACACTCTAGTGCGATACCTTAGCTAAATTATGGAATTTTTCGGTTTGAAAGATAACTTTCGTACTGTGAAAGATAATACTCTAGCACAATACCTTAGCTAGAGTGTTATTGCCGCCCTAAACAACCAAATTTTTCGGTTTGAAAATAACTTTCATACTGTGAGAAGTTGATCAAGAGAAAACTCAGTTTGTCCCCTAAAATTTAGACTTGACCGTCTATTCTCTATTACCCCTAAATCAACTTATTTCTCATTTTCTTATGAAAATATGTTTTTAGATGTTATGATAGTTTAGTTTTCTTTCATTATGGCAAGTGTCGAATTGTCAATTAGCTCAGTTGATAAGACTTGCGACTTGACCGTGTTTTAAGGATTTTGAGGGAGTGAATTTCATGAAGCAATCTTTTCAATGCATCAAAATGGACCCTAAATCAATTTATTTTTCATTTTGTTACGAAAAGTGGTTTTTTGATGTTATGATAGTCTAATTTTCTTTCATTATGGTTAATTCAATTGGTAAAACTTGTGATAAATAGTATTAGAGAATTCTGCCACGGCATATTTAGGGTGTGTTTGGTTGCATGGAATCCTATGCCATGGGAATCCATGAGGGGACCACTACATTTTAGGCTAAATTGATATATCACTCCACATCCACCATTTGGTTTTGTGATCAATAGTGGGAATGAAAGTCCCATGAGCATGAGAATCACATGCCTTGAGGGGGCCAAGGAGTGAGATTCCCATGTTCATGAGACTTTCATTCCCACCATTGATCACAAAATCAAATGGTGGTCAAATGGTAAATGTGGAGTGATATATCAATTTAGCCTAAAATGTAGTTGTCCCCTCATGGATTCCCATGGCATAGGATTCCATGCAACCAAACACACCCTTAGTTCATTAAAAAAAAAAACAAAAAAAAAAACTAGTAGTCATGTAAGTTATAGAAGAAGCTTGATCTTATCCATAGTACACCAGGGGGATGGCTAAATGACTTTGCAGTATCTGAAACAGCAAGTGAGAAAGGAATGGGGGGAAAGATATTCATCCATGGATGGACATGGTCATGGGCAGTATAGGACTAACTAGTGTCGTTGGGAATAAGAGGACAAGTTGTAACACCTTGTTCACTTTGACCCAATATAGGATGGGGTGAAGCACCCCAATGACCATCTCACTAAACCAATATTCTATCTTTAAACTAAGCTTAATTAAAGTTTAATTAAACCTCTATGAAATGGGAGTTTAGGCTGCAGGGTAACATGAAGCCTCATTAAACAAACATGGCTAGTTGGTGGAGATTTTGTTCTGAACACCCTTGTACACTTGGCAATACAGAAAGGATATTTGTCTGTCTTCCCATAGCTTATAGATGGCCTTGAAGGCTTGCCTCTCCATTGTAAAAGTTAGCTTTATTTTTCCTGACATAATATTCAACCACTTGATGGGCTAGGTTTAGATTCATTAATTTTGATGTTAAACAATTGAGAGAATCTTGTGTGTCAAAGAAAAGAGCACAAAATGGTTTCGGGTTCATCGACTAAATGCATTTGAGACCTTAAACATTAGCCTATGAGTTGTGGTTTTAGAAGGGACCTAATATTAGAGGGTGGTTGTTAACTGGTTGGGGATTTTCGAGTTGGTTATGGTGGGTTTGGATCAATGGATGAAGCTTTGTAATTTCGATTGAAATGTTACAAAAATAAAAACTTGCCTAATTTTTCACTATTTGATTGCCGGAATCTTTTTCAATGATGAATTTGCTTTAGGCCTAACTTGATATTATATCAAATAAGTCGAACATACGCCAGACCCATTACACAGGTAACTTAGAAAGATAATTTTGTTTAAGATTTGAAAGATTTTGAAACTCCAAACTTTCTGTCTACACAATCTTGAGCACAAAAAAAAATGGCACAGCAGCACACTGGCTTTAGTTTTGGCAAGCACGAAATGCAGAGTGGCTGCATACTCAAAGCCGATACCCAAGAAAAGCTGATCTCAATCCGAAGAGAAAAGTATAAAACAATTTTTCGAAGTCGTCAACCAGGCAATCCAAGCAGTGATGTCCAGGTTCACCAAAAGGTATCGGTTCAACTTGTGCTCTTCGGCAAAGTGGTTATAAAGAAGAAAAAACTCTTCAAGACCCTATTTCCAACTGTGCAGATGTTGAACAAAGTTTATACCAAATGACTTACGGATACAGTTAAACCTCAACTATTTCATCGTCTTTCACCTTTTGCTTTCCCGGAGAATCCACTAATATAAATAGGTATCCCATCACTAGACAGCAATGACAGTGAGCTTAGCAGCAGTTAAATATACACACTTTCACCTGAGAAATAGTCCCACCCCCCACCCTGGTGCGGTCAATAAAAGCATCACATCAGTGTTCATTGATCTGCCGAATTTGGGTAAAAATACCCAAATTGATTCAATTCCATGTCTTACCACATGATCTACGAAGTCAAAAGCATGGGAACCTTCAGTGAGAGCACTAGAGCAATGCTGGAGGAAGGGTAGGTACCTACAGAAAGCCAGCAGACTGACTCTTATCAAAAATACTACTTTTATGACCACGGTATTTAAGCCTTCGGTCCATGTGACTCTTATTTGGTAAGTCATCAAAAGTGCACAAGTATCACCTCGTTAAATGGGACATGGTATGCCTTCCTAAGGAGAACGCGTATGAGTATTTAGAGCATTTCAACCAAGCGGTTGTGGCGACATGGTTGTGGAGATTCAAAACTACAGAAACAACTATTTGGACGAACCTTATCACTGAAAATAATGTGGGATACCACCTTATTGTTGGTTCTAAAGATGAAAAATCAGTTTACGTGTGCAGCTTGTGGAGATCTGTTATGAATCTCAAGACTAATTTTGAAAATCATGTGAGCAATGAATTGCACTCACAGGCAGAAAATTGATTTTGGTAACATAAATGGTTCATTGATCTGGCATTGAAATCCTTATTTCAAATCAGTTTAGGTAAAAACAAGACCGCAACACCATAACAGGGTTGCAATGTTTTTCTGGTTTTCTTTTGCACTGTTTATGTCATCTATTTAGCAAAGTCTTCTCAATCTGCTTGGTTGGTGTTCATCATGTTACTCAAAACAGATCAGACTAACCTTCCTGGTACCCAGAGGTGCATTCACATTTGATTTCAAGATCACCATTAGAGAAAACACTAAGCCTCCCAACAGCATCATCATATCTATGACTAGGACTAGCACACCAACAGTCATGGGATTTGATAGACTGGAAAACATGCTATAAAGCATAAACGAATCTGGTAATTGTCAAACTTTCAGGTTTTCTTCACCGTATTTAATATATATATATATAAGCAGGTCCAGGGGCGGATCCAGGATTGCAGACAAAGGGGGGCAAAAAAAATTAAATAATGGATAATTTAATTATTAAAATGAATAGATAAATATGATTAAAACAAAACAAGAGAAACATACTTAATTAGTCAATATGTCCAATGGATTTTGGTAGAAACTGTCGGCGGGTTTTCATGTTCTGGTGTTTCATAATCACCTCATCATCGATCCCATCAAATATATTTTTCTCAACATATGTAATCAAACTATTTGTCATCCATTGATCCCCCATCCGATTATGTAATCAATTTTTTACTATCTTCATAGCAAAAAAAAGTTATCTCGATACTGGCAGTGCAACTGATAATATTAAGGCTAAAGTAATAAGCCTATAGATCAAATGATATAAAATGCCATCATCTGTCTGTATCATCTTCTCAGCAAGATTGCTAATTCTTGTCAACTCCAAGAACTCGCTATTGACCTTACATCAATGATAAATGTCTACAATTGATTATCAAGAGCATCGAGTTGTATTTCTGAGAAATCATTTGGATATAACTTATCAAAACAAATCAGTTTTCCTTGTCAAAATCCGAGAAGGAATCATTTGGGCTCAAGCATGAAAGACATAAAAGCGACTCAGTATTATCTTCATTTAAACAGTTGTTCAGCTCTTGAAGTTGCAAATCAATAACAACATTAAATAATTGAACCCAATAACGATGCATATGCCACATTTTCAACATTACGTGTGATCCTCCCCGAGCAACATAAAACTCATCAAGATTAGGCATTGCTATATCATGCTTGCTACAAAATAATGAAACTTCATCTAGCAAATTGTTCCATCCATCATCTTGCAATTGTAGGGTATCTTAGCTATTTTGACCAAACTCATGGCATTCACAACATCTTGATCCTTTCTTTGCATTGCTTGTGACAATTCATAAGTGATTCCTAATGCACTTTTCATCAAATGAAGTCCAAATGTAATATCAAAAGATTGAGAAATCGATATTTGTCAAAATCGTCTAGTGTGATTGGGAGGGGATTGGAGTAAATCGATCTCTGTCGAATTCGTCTTGTGCGATTGGAAGAAATCAATCATTGGCAAGTTGAAATCGTCTTGTGCGATTGGAGAAAATCAATCTCATTTGAAATCATCATGTGCGACTGAGAAGGCGGAGGGATAAACTAGCGAAGGCTATCTGATTTTGTGAACTGATTTTTGTGAAGTGACTATATCTGGTAATGTGTATATTATTATCTATAGGAAGGGGGGGGGGGGGGGGGGGGGGAACTTATAATTTTAAAAGGGGGGCAAGATCTCAAATATGACTAGTTTGGTGGATTTTTTTTGAAAAACTAAGGGGGGGGGGGGCAATTGCCCCCATACACAAAGCATAGATCCGCCCCTGAGCAGGTCATGCTATTCTTAGCTACATAATATATAACGACTCTCTAGCATTCAGTAACGGAATGACATTCAGTAAGCGACAGTAACACTAAACAACAGCTCATATAAACAAATATACCTTATCCAACAATATGAAGTCAACATCAGACACCCCCTCTCTCTATTGAAATTTGACTATATTTATATCTTCTCTACCAAGTAGTATATATTATTATACATAATTTATACATTTGATATTGCTTCTATAAGATGCTTGTTTTGTCAAGGGAGTTGAAGTAAACGGTGCTTATTATCTGTATAAGGGACTTCCTAAAACTTCAAACTAGAGGAATATCATATAAAACACTAGATGATGGATAGTTCAAGATTTTCTTACAAGAAAGAATCAACGATAAGAATAAACCAGGGAACCATTTGGAACACTTAAAGGAATCAAACTCAGTTCTTTGGTTTATCAACTTGTATTATAAGTGCATACTGATTTAGATCACCCAACCATCTAAATTAACATAAACAGGAACTGTAACATGTCCAAAACAGTGAATTTTAACTAAAGGAACTTATTATTGTACTAATAGAATCAGAGTCCAGGTATCTTCTGATGTGATGTTATAACAAATTCCTTAATAAGGTTTTCCTTGTTTTACCTATTTCCCACTACAGATTCTCAAATCAAGTGACTTATCATCAACAGGCAAATATCTCAAGAATCACAATTTCCACACGAGTACATACTTCATCATCAAATATGAAAAAAAGAAAGAAAAGAAAGAAATATAGAGACATTTTTATAACATATATGAAATAAATATCCTCTCTTGATGCTTGAAACCAAAAAGAGAACCAATTCAAGGGTGGCTACATTCGTAGAGGCAATTCCTAAGCATTCTTTCCAGGATCTTGAGACAAGTTGGGTCATTATCAACCACAATAACCCTTAAACCAGCTGGAACCTGATGAGACACCGCCCCATCATTTGCTGCTCCTCTTCTACTACTAACATCAAAATTTGCCATCGACATCACCCCTCCATCCATACCCAACATCTCAGCTCAATTCAACCCAACAAAATCCTTTGATATTCACTCAAAACCAAACCACCCAAGTCCTCAATTTCCAAATCAACCCACCCAAACTCAACTAATCCAATCTCTATAAAGCTCAGATATGGGATATGTGGACTGAGGGATTGGGGTCTAATAAATTTGAATTGCATAGGTGCAAATAGTACACAAATGAAAAGGCAGAATTACAAACCACCTTTAGAGCTTGTGTTGGCTCTTCTTACAATAAATGAGGGACTAGGATCTAAAAAGTGATTAAAAGGGGGAATGAATTGATGCATTCATTCAATTTTCTTTCTTAGCTTCTTAGGATCGTTCAATAATTCATTCATTAAAAGGGGGTACCCAAAAAGTTGGTATCATGAGAGAACTTCAAGGTGCAAAGTTACAAATGCCACCATCACCAAAGTGAAAAAAAAAAAAAAAAATCAAACTAGATAAACAAAAGAAGCAATGAAAAAAACAAGGCCACAAAGGAGGCACCTTGGCTGTTTTATACTAGACAGAACTTGAGATCCACAAGGTTTACCTACAAGAATACCAACCAATCACCCCCCCCCCCCCCCCTTCCAGCCCACTCGTGGATGAAAAATAGTGGGATCAACAAGAACTGAAGCTCCGCCCTAGAAGCCGAATGAACAGTCGAAATGGCATAATGACAGAAGTACCTCTCTTGCCATTCTTCCTAAAAGCAACAGTTGTAGGACGAGCAAGAGAAAAACTTTAATGAACAGAAGGAGAAGCGGACAACTCCAATGTGCCAGCAACAGTGGAAGAAGCAGGAAGAGACTTAACACTCCGACCATCGTCCTGATCGTCCAACATGGGGTTGAACTCGAAATCAGCTACGGTCTTTATACTTCTCATGCTCGTCCAAAGGACGAGACACCTCCTTTTTGCTCCTTTCCGGAGCTTGATTTATCTTTTCAACTTCTTGAGCGGCAAGGTCAACACCTTCTTCATCACCCTTTCCAGAAGACCTTGGACAAGGAGGAATCCTAGTAGCACCATGAGCCGAACTAGCAAGTTGTTTATTTTCGAGATACAGCCAGGGTTGATCGCCAATAGCTTAGACGGATTGGCAGGCCTAGGAAGTTTCCTCTTTCTAATGCTCGAGCCAACATCACCAACAGTAACAGAAGCATCGAAATTCGTGAGTCTCTTAACGAAGTTCACTTTTCTATCAATGCTAACATCACCAATGCCAACCGGAGAAGTATGCTCCTGCTCCTCATCAGAAATGATGACATTGCCGACACGAGCAACAGTAACCTCAACATCTTGAGCCACAGTAAGCGCCGCACGCTCTGCCTCACTCACAGTGTATAAGCCACTGCGCTCAACAACATCCGTAGCAAGGAAAGCCTCTACTGCGACTCGAGGAAGCTCATTAAACCGATCACGAAACTCTTGCTCTTCCGTAGTCAAGTCCAGTTCATTCCTCTTGGGTTCTCGAAACGATTGCATAATATGTCAATTTCGTAACTTGAAATAGCCAAAAGTAATGGACACATAAAACCAAGACCTCAACCAACCCTTATAACTATCCTTGAGTTTCTTAAAACAAGAAGGGGAGCGGAGATAGCAAGTATAGTTATTACTTACATTAAACCCCCACCACGGAATGCAAAACCCTGATATTCATAGGAATCCCAGATAGAACGACCCTCGCCAAGGTTGAAACCATTACCCTCCAGTCGTTAGGACCCATTTGAGCATGAGTGATGTCCAAGAAGTCTAGATACTCCCAGAAGATCTCTGGGGCCGGAAGCCTAAGACTTGACTGAAACATGCCAGGGTACAATGCAATGTATCCAGACCTTGGACGACAAGGACGCAAGATGATCTCAAGGTTAGCCGTCAATGAATAATCATAGCGAACACTATCTAGAGTCGTCTGCCACGCTCGCTTGGGCAAAAAGAAAGCCTCGTAAGTATCGAGCGCTTCACCACTTAGAATCTTGAAACCATACATCATGCTAGAAGGAGAGAAAAATTAAATTCCGGGAATGAAGATAGCCTGAAAAAAAATACAGCTCTCACGTCCCCTTTTATAGGGTTGAGCAATGAAAAGACCGCTAATGGAAAGATGTGCGAGATACGATGGCTGCATGAAATTTCAAAAATCGTGTCAAACGAACAGGCGAATAAGACATCGGAGTGACAAACGTAGAAACAACATTAAATGCAATGCAATGATGAAGTAAAAAACTCAACCATCGTAGAGTTAGTGGCCACGTCAGCATGCTCACTAACTAGGGGGAGTAGCTGATGATACATAAAATTGTCACCTGATAGTGGCCATACATCTGGCGCAAACCATCATAACTAGGAAAGATCGTTACGAAAAAAGACAAGTCGTGACGAGAATCACTCCTCTAGGACACATCTCAATGAAAGAGGAGACTGTTATAATAAACGTCCAATTTTAATGCGTCATTCGAGCTTAAGTCATGCACATAGTTGAATGCACTCATTATATAAGGTAAAGGAAAATGTATGAGAAGGGGATCCGATTATTCCATCAACACGATGCAGGTTTAACTGAACTCTGTTTAAATTAAGCTTTCTTCTACAGATTTACTGACTTATGCATCGGAGTGCCTTCAGCCACCAAAAAGGTGATATTTGACAATCTAACCCTTGTTTTGTAGATTGGATTTCTAGGATACCAAATTTGGATGCATTCGTTTGGCGCTATCCGTGGGAAGCGACAGTTTCATTAAAAATGAAAAGCCTATGCTTGATCACAACTGAGCAACAAGATAGAAGCTTGTGATTGGATATGTTGCCGTCGTCGCATTGGTTGTCGTAAATATTGTGGTTGACCATAACTAGACATGTTACGATTATCCAGAGTTGTTTCCAATATCAATGGTAACAAGATTACGTTTCTTGCCGAAATATTTTATAAAGGACAAACTAATTCTGAATCCACTTGCCTTATGAATCTTATTCAAATAGAGCATATGGAAATTGAATTAATTTACATTTTTTACTCGATATTTTTTCAAATTCCAATATTTTATTTTTGTTTAAATGATTAAAATTGTGTCTTGTGAGTTAGACAGGTGATCCAGGTACATGTGGATATAAAAATGCAGAACTAAATATTAGGTCAATGGTGTACTAGCTGAGTTGGTAAAGGTGTTACTTAGGAAACCCTCAGCTCACGGATTCGAACCTGGCCGATAGCATAATTATCATTTATTGTTTTGTTGACCGTTCTGGTCTTTGGCAGGTCTGCTAGCTTGACTAGAAGCTAGTCCGCACGTCTGTAGCCCGAATGGAGGACATGCCAGAATGGAGGACAAAAGGCTAGTTCGACCTAAGACTAGTCACATTGATTTCATCTGGTTTGGAGTCACGCAGTTTGATCACGATGACTTCATCTGGTCCGAACTCGTGCATCTGATTATGATGATTTGTCAGATGACTTCATCTGAAACGGGTTCGTGTAATTGACTACGATGATTTGTTAAATGAATTTACCTAGTAACGTACTCACGCAACTGACTACGATGACTCATCACACAGACGACATCTAGTCCGAGTATAATAACTTGTCACAAAATCTTCATTCGAACTCACGCAGTCTGACCCCGATGATTTGTCACATTGACTTCACAGTAAGAATAGAGAAAGTCATCATGTCGTTGTTTGGGCTCCCACGATTGACAAGTTAGTGCCCACGCAAGCTAGCCCACTAACTGAGGGGAGAAGTAGCTGATGATACATCAAATTGTCACCGATCATAGCTATACACGTGGCGCAAACCATCATAATTATGGGAGAACCGTTACGAATGAGATAAGTCATGGCGGAAATTACTCCCCTAAAGAGGCATATCAATGAAGGAGGAGACCGTTATAACAAGCGTTCCCTTCATTGCATCATTCGAACTTAAGTCGCCCACATCGTTGAATACACTCATTATATAAGGTAAAGGAAAAGGTATGAGAAGGGGATCCAATTATTTCATAAGATGCAAGTTTAATTGAACTCTGTCTAAATTAAGCTCTCTCCTACAGATTTACCGACTTAAGCATCAGAGTGTCATCGACTACCAAAAAGATAACAATAGTTTTGCAGGTCGAATTTCTAGGAGACCTGATTTGGACACATCAATTACAATACCTTGATTTCAACTCTTTAAAATTGGGACCAAACTTGAGAATCTAGCTCAGATTTCACTATGGGTTTAGCTGAAATATGCACATTGCCATGAATTTGGAAAAGCCCGAATCACAAAACAATATAATAAGTCGATTGGGTTTTAGAATGAAAAGCACAAAAAAAATGCTGAGAAAATAAACCAAATTGTTTGTTACCTTGCCGAATCAGTCAACTGGGTTCTTCTCATGTAATCAATATAATCGTCGATTGGGTTTTCCTCTCGAAATCTGCTGAATCAATGAAGTGAAAATGAGAATGTAAAAAAAAAAAGTTCTTGAAATCGAAAATAAACCAAGTGGTGTTGTTACCTTGCTCAATGAGTCGATTGGGTTCTCTTGTACTCAATCGACTGGATTCAAAGGTTGTAGTTGGCCGATTCAGTTGATCGTACTATAGACTGATTGACTCCGATGGGTGTGTAGCCCTAGACGAAGAAGAAGAAGAAGGATAGTTGTTGGAAGAACCAGATGATGAGTGATTGTAGCTAGAAGATGGAAAGATTTTGATATTGTGAATAGACAAGGTGCATAATCATAGTATGTATGGTTGTGAAACTGAAAGAGTGTTGTATCAAATACCTAATTAAATTTATGCCTTCTTCTTCTTCTCTAGCTCCCATCCCTTGGTGGAGTAGAGACATTTAACTGTGTAGAAGAGGGGGAAACAGAAGCGGGAATTGTAGGGATTTGGTTCTTTTGTATTTTTTTACTTCAGTTTCTCCGTTATTGCAAGGAAAATAAACACGAAAATTGAAACTCTTCGATTGAATTCGATTTCGAAGGCACCCTCGAACTTGGATTCTCATGATTAAAGAAAAAACAGTGAATTGATTTAACCAAACAAGGGAAATGGATTTCATACCATTTGAAAAATTACTTATACTAAAGTCTAAGAGGGGTATGGATTTTAATAGAGTTGAAAGACTTTAAATCTCATGGATTTTAATAGAGTCGGAAAGACTTTACAGAATTCATTGGATTTTAATGAATTTTAAGTGACTGAATTTTGTGAAATTTACAGAATCCACTGGATTTTAATGATTTTTATTATTGAATTTTCTGAATTTTATAAAGGATTGTTATGGATTTCTATTGATTCTTATAAATTTCTGTAAATTCTTATGAATATGCTATTAATCATAGGAAGTTATGAAATAATGTCACCTACATTGTCATCCATATCAACACAAATCATAAATATCCCTCAAATATCAATAAAACAATCGTTTGTATGCTACGTGAATTTTATTTCAAATTAAAAAAAAATCACTGAACATTGAATATGGTCCAAAAGTAATACAAATAACTATTTTTCTTTTGAAATGAAGAAATAATGCAAAAAAATTCTCCAATAAAAAATAAATACATACATAAATAAAATACTCTCTTTATTGCTCATCGTTGACTCCCGACACTCACAGCATCTCCCCACATATCTGAAGCTATAGTTGCTCTCCATTCATTAGCCTTCTCTCGTTGTTGATCTTGGGTTGAAAAATTCTCTTCTTCTTCTTCTTCTTCTTCCAATGGTAATGAAGGTTCGTCGTCTTCTTCAATTGGAAATTCATCAGAACGACACTCTTTACGAAGAAAGTTGTGCAATGCTACACACGCTAGCACTAACTCCACTTGTGTTTTATATGGAAATGGAGGTGCAGACTTAAAAATTGTAAATCGTGATTTAAATATACCAAATATCCTCTCAATTACGTTTCTCAATGACGCATGACAAAGATTGAACAACTCAGCTGGATTTTCGGGGTCGCGACCATGACCAGCAAAATCTTGGAGATGATATCGAACACCTCGAAATGGAGCTAAAATATTGGGACGATTTGCAAATCCACAGTCAACTAATAAATATTTTCCTGAAAATTCAACACACATACAATTAGAGTATCAAATAATAAACACACGTATATAATACAGAATAAAAGAAATAAATATGTACCTTGTGGGACATGAAGTCTGTTACTACTCCTTGACAAAGCATCATTTAACACTTTAGAATCATGTGCTGAACCTTCCCATCCACTTAGAACGTATATGAATTCCAAATCAAAGTTACAAGCAGCTAATACATTTTGTGATTTATTTCCGTGACGATCACGATAACTAGCAACTTCACGCCCTGTTACCATTGCATGTATGTGTGTGTCATCAATAGCTCCGATGCAATCCTAAAATAAAATCACGATTTCACAAAAATAACCAAAAAAAAAAAATTAACAATAACAGTAAAAAAAAAAAAAAAAATTTAGTACCTACCTTAAAGTAAGGGTAAAATCGTGTACTCTCCAATATTTTAACTGGCGTTGTGGATCTTGGTTTGGCCATCATCTCTGGTGCTATTGTGTTTAAGGTCATGAGAACTTTGTTGAAATTTTTGCTTGTTGCGAAATGTGATCTCTTAAATGTGTCTTCAGTTTGACAATATCGAGAATTTTGACCAACAGTATGCAAAAATGTTGCAAGCATTTCTTCAACACATATGAATCTTGTGTATTTCAAATTTGTTTTCTCTCTAACAATATTGCATAGCTTCATAAAGACATCAAGATACATACGATATAACTGTCGAAAGTGTTGAGGATCCTCACCTAATACTTTATGTATATAATTGTATCCAGTTCTTGTAATTGGTCGTCGGATTGGACGTTCAACATGGTCGTCATCTATTATACTCAATAATGCATTTAAAATTTTAGTGGTTGCTTCAATTGCCACCATTAACAACTTTATGGTTTCATAATACATTTCCTCAAATTCTTCGTCTTCCATTTGAGACATTATAAAATCACCTAAATAAATGAATCACATAATTAGAAATAAAAATCAACATACACCTTTTTATGTTTAGCCAATACAAAATTGAGTGAGCTAACACTAAAAAATTAATAATATCACCTAATTGCACATAAATAAAAGTATAATATTAAAACAAACAAGTCTAAACATTGACCAAATTCTTAAACACAATATCAAAAAATAAATCTTAACCAAAATTTCAAACATAAGATAAAAACATTAATAGTTTCAAGACACTCAAAAATGTTAAACATTATACCAAATACCCATACTCATTCCATATTGTACTGTATCCACGCCAAACGCTCTTCAAGTGACATTTTCACAAATGCGTCTTTCATTCCCAACTTGTTAACCAATTCAAGTGCTTTGAAACGAGCATGATTATCCATGTTTGGAATCTCTGTGATACAATTCCAAATGTTGTTTTTCTCTCTATCATGTTCTCTTTTTTTCATTAGGCCGTGTATTCCTTGAATTTCACTGGCAATTGTACTAATTGAATCCATGCCAGCACAAACTTTTTCTAGAAGATCAGCTCGAGTGGTCTTAGTTGGGGTACCATATGTTTGACGCTCTGTTCTAGTTTTATTTCTTGGAAGAAGCTTTTCAATAGGGGCTTCCAAATTTGTATCTAGGAAAGGTGGTGAAGTATAATCGTTAAGTGACACAGTTTGGTCTGAGTTTTCATAAACCTCATTGTTATCATCGAACATGTTCTCATTTTCTTCAAGTCCATATGTTCTAGCATCGGTACCATCGCCCAATTCAAGTGCATTTTTCCCAACAGCCGTTCCATTGCCAAAAATAATTTGCAAATCCTCGTAATCTTCAAATGATCCATTGCGAAGATTTTTCATGTTTGGGTGGGACTGTTAAAAATAAGAACAAAAAATATATTATTAATATTATGAAGGTGTAATTTATCAATATAAAATAAAATTAAACATAAATAAAATATCACCTTAAAGTAATCTTCCCATATTTCATTATCAGCCGTGAACTTTTTTGAGACAGCGTCCCATCCAAATCCAGAACTATAGCGCAAAAGGTCAGCAAAAGTTTGATATTGGTTCTTAAACCATTTCATTCGGTTCTGATGGTGTTTATAGGTTTTTTGGCACCCTAGCTTTTCATTGAGAATTGGAAGTATCTTGGTTTCTACTGTCTGCTTGCTTATCGCACCACTAGCATCACGCCAACCATGTTTGATGCCTTCAACAAGTAATCCTAACAACATCTTGCTCTCTTGCAAGGTCCACTGGTTATATTGCCCCTTTCCTTGTTTTGAATCTCCCATTTATGATCCTACTATATAACAAGTTTCAAAGATTTAAACATAAATCACAAAGTAGATAATACCATCTATATAAAATAGTATGACAACTACCAATTTATAAACATTAAATTGTTAATAAACACTATCAACATATATAATAAAAAATATATAATAAAAACATATAGCTAATTGTTAATTTATGTTGTTTCATTAAATTGTTAAAAAAAATATAGCTAATTTATGTTGTTAATAAACAATATCAACACATTGTCCCATTTTCCATTTACCAAGTCAATGCATTTTTCACACATCCATCCATTTGTCACACATCCATCCATTTGTAATCAATTTTTCCCATTCTCTATATTTCTACTTTATTGTTTTCATTTCTGACTTATGACAGACAAGAGAGACAAGAGGGAAAACAACCCAATCTACCAACAAGTAACCCAACCAAAAAGGGATGACTATCCACTTGGAATTGCTACTTACCTACTGACAGTTGCATTGGAAGATACCATGAAAAGACTCCAAACAGTTGTGTTCACACCATCCTATGTGCATTGACTTGGTAAATGGTAGTAGTCACACATTTGTCACACATCCATCCATTCCCATTTTTCCCATTCTCTATATTTCTACTCTAGAGTTTTCTTCTTACTCATGACAGACAAGAGAGACAAGAGGGAGAGCAGAAGGAGGGTGAGAGCAGAGGGAGAAATCAGGGAGCAAGGACTTACGAGAGAGGCTGGAGAGATCAGGGAGGGCAGAGGAGATTTCTACTCTAGAGTTTTCTTCTGACTCATGACAGACAAGAGAGACAAGAGGGAAAGCAGAAGGAGGGTGAGATCAGAGGGAGAGATCAAGGAGCAGGGACTTACGAGAGAGGCAGGAGAGATCAGGGAGGGCAAAGGGAGAGCAAGGAGAGATCAGGGAGGAAGAGAGCAAGGAGAGATCAGGGAGGGAGTGGAGATTGGGGAGCTCTGTGAGATGATGAACACCCCAGACATTATTTCTCTCTTCCCTTCTTCTTTCAAATGTTTTTTTGGAATTGTTTTTTCATTATGGGATCTGAATTGGAAGAGCAAGGAGAGATCAGGGAATGTATTCTTTTTATATATATATTTTTTGAGTGAATATTGTCTTTCATTATGTATAGATTTGATTGATTTTTTTTTCATTATTCTTTCAATGTTTTCTTTTTAGTGAAGAGCTCTGGGAGAGATCAGAGAGGGCAGAGGGAGAGCAAGGAGAGATTAGGGAGTGCGAGAGCAAGGAGAGATCAAGGAGGGAGAGAGCAGAGGGACTTATGAGAGCAGGGAGAGATCAGGGAGGGCGAGAGCAAGGAGAGATCAGGGAGGGAGTGGAGATTGGGGAGCTCTATGAGATGATGAACACCCCAGACATTATTTCTCTCTTCCCTTCTTCTTTCAAATGTTTTTTTTTGGAATTGTTTTTCATTATGGGATCTGAATTGGAAGAGCAAGGGGAGATCAGGGAATGTATTCTTTCTATATATATATATATTTTTTGAGTGAATATTGTGTTTTCATTATGTATAGATTTGATTGATCTTTTTTCATTATTTTTTCAATGTTTTTTTTTTTTTTTGAGTGAAGAGCTCTGGGAGAGATCAGAGAGGGCAAAGGGAGAGCAAGGAGAGATTAGGGAGTGCGAGAGCAAGGAGAGATCAGGGAGGGAGAGAGCAGAGGGACTTATGAGAGCAGTGAGAGATCAGGGAGGGCGAGAGCAGGGAGACGAGAACAGCAAGAGAACAGGGAGAAGAGGAGACGAGAGCAGGGAGATGATGAGACAAGAGCAGGGAGACGAGGAGACGAGAGCAGGAAACCCATCATCTCTGTATGTCAACAAGAGCAAGGAAACCTCATCATCTCATCATCATCGTCTCTGTATCATCATCTTCTCTGTATCTCATCGGTTTGTGATTGTATTTTCTGTATCTCATCATCTGTATATATTTGTGATTGTATCTCTGTATAGATTTGTGATTGTATAGATTTATGAATGTATCTAATTATCTTGTATCTCATCATCTCTGTATCATCATTTTGCTATTCAATGGAAGAAATCCAAAAACCTTACACGTCTAGTTTGCTTGTTTGTGTTCATGAAAAAAATCCAAAAACCCAAAAAAAAAAATATATATATGGCAACCCGACAAAGCAAATTGTTTTGTTTTGAATAACATGACAAAAACAGAAAAAAAAAAAAAAAAAAAAAGAGAAAAGGATGGAAACGTACCTGGTTCCACTGCTGAGAAAGGAGACAGTGTTGATGGAGAGACATAGTTGGTAGAGTTGGTGGGAGCAAAGAGATTGAAATTCGAGGGTAATAGGTCGGATTTGGAAATGACTTTGATATTTATATCAATCACAAATAAGTCCTTCAAAGTTCATCAAGTCAACAAATCCATTAAAATTCTTTGTTGTTTGAATACCCCTAGATTTCATTGTATTGTTTAAAATCCATGATTGAATACCCCATGATTTTAATGGATTATAAAACAATCATTTAAAATCTATATTTGAATACCCCTAGATTTCATTGTATTGTTTTAAATCCTTAATTGAATACCCCTATATTTTAATGGACTTTAAAATCTTTCAGAATCTATTAAAATACATGATTGAATACCCCCCCTGTAATTCTTCATTTTTATGTCAGCCAAAATTTGTCGTGTGGAGTGTGGACTTTGCTCCACCCAAGTAAACCACTCATGTGTGAGGGAGCATCCCAGTCCCCAAAAGCAGGTAAGCTAGGCTAGAGTTGAGCGCCCGACTAGGTTGGGCATCCGAGCCAAAGTGCTCGAGTTGGGCACGAAAAAATGCTTGATAGAGCCAGTACCAAAACTAGGACAAATTGAAAAGTACAAATTGCACCATCAACTTGGACGTGAAATGGAGATTCAAACTAATCTCAACCATCCCAATGTGTTTCGCCTCTTTGATTGGTTCCATGTTGAAGGAAATATCATCTTCATACTCGAATATGGCCATCGAGGAGCGCTTTACAAGCCTTTTAGCAACTTTGAGCATGGGCATCTCTTTGAAAATCATCCACTTTTCTAATGATTTGTGATGATACACCAGACCGTTTTCTGATCAGCACCGTACACATGTCATGATAACCTCGTCAACAGAACAAAGTTTATCCGATTGCATACTCAATCCAGTGATGACCAAACAACAACAAGCCCATCATTGGCGGAATCCAAATAGATGAGTCCGAGTTGCAATGAGCCAATAAGCTCACACGTCACACAGTTAGGCCCAATACTCGTAAGACCTTTAAGGCAAGTATCTTAGATATATATCCAAGACAGACAAGTCAGAAATACATTGGATCCGACTAAGAAACATATATTAGAATATAAGTCAGACAACGAAACTTCCTTGTATGGACAATGCTTAGAAATGGAAATTTTTTTTTTTTGCAGATCTAGGAACACGAGTCGTGTAAGGAAATTATCTTACATGGACAACTCCCAATCAGGAAAGGATTTCTACACCAAAATCACTTTCCTAAACTACGTCACCAAAGTCCTAGCCAAACAATGACTCATTCACTATAAAATGGAGATAAGGTCGATGAACTAAAGGTACACAATACAACCCAATTTACAGTTTTAAGCCTCTCCTAAGCCTTATCTAACTTAAGCATCGGAGTGTCATTGACCGCCACACGATGATCTTTGACTCACGTTTACTACCTATGCAGGTCTAGATAAGCAGCAAATAAGGAGAATGGAAATCAATTATATCAATTACGTGTATTTGTTTAGTTGTAGCTGCTAAACCAACTCCTCTAATCTCTTGGCTTCTACAAGTACCGTTCAACTTCAAGTTTTCAAAGTAGAACATTTTAATGTCAATCCAGTTGTAGATGGGTTCTTCCATGTTGCCTCGAGATGGGATAAGCATGCACTATTAGTAATGATCAATTATAATAAGAATTTTGAAAGAGATAAAAGACACCAAAGTTGTATGAGGTTCCCTCCGATCAAGGTACTCCTCAGATCCATCATTGAGATATCATTTTGTTTAGAAAGCTATTTTCTCATTTACAGTCGTACTCATTTACAAACATATCAACTTTACATTCCTCTTCCTCACTTCTCCCTCTTTTACCTTTCTTCGACGTCTCTTTTATAGGGGTCATCCCAAACCGTAATAGCTTATTTTTTGGCATGATATACGCCTCATTTTCATAATTTTTTTTAACTGAAATTCTAAATGTCGAGGAAGTGGGCGAGGAAATGAGCGAGGGGAGGGAGGTGGTGGGATGGAGACCGTTCACCTCCCTCGGGATCTTTTTTGAATATTCGGTCTAGGTTTCAATGAGCATTCTCACTCTCCGACTTGTCCAATCCATCAGCCAGCGTGTGCCTGACATGTGCCTCATGCAATCTTAAGTGTGCTGACCATGCATCCGGGATGACCAAAATATCCTCTTACATGTGTGGCATCGCCCACCACGTGACATGTCTTGCAAAAACACCCATTACAATCGCCCCCATTGGCACCCGAGCTAGTTAGTTTTTTTTTTTTTTTTTTTTTTTTTTTTTAAAATATTGGGTCGTTGACCCTTTTATTTATTAATTAATCCATGCCCGAAGGCTACATGACTGACCCAATAGGGTTAACCAAACCAGACCCGAAGGCTACAATATTGTTGCTACTTAATGTCCTCGTCGCCTCCATCTCGCATAGAGACTTGCTTTCGCTCCGGTGGCACCCGAGCTAGTTAGTTTTTTTTTTTTTTTTTTTTTTTTTTTTTTTAAAATATTGGGTCGTTGACCCTTTTTATTTATTAATTAATCCATGCCCGAAGGCTACATGACTGACCCAATAGGGTTAACCAAACCAGACCCGAAGGCTACAATATTGTTGCTACTTAATGTCCTCGTCGCCTCCATCTCGCATAGAGACTTGCTTTCGCTCCGGTCCATTGCCTCCACCTTGCATGAAGACTCGCTTTCGCTTCTCTCCGATCTAGTCCATCTAAGCAGCTGCATTCAATACCCGAAGGCTTATCAACGGCGGAGCAAATGTGCTCCTAATAATCGGGCGAAAACTCACAAAATCCTAACTGGTGAGTCTCGAACCCGCGACCTCTCACAAGGAGAGTGGATGTTCGACCAACTGAGCTACAATTGGTGGACGAGCTAGTTAGTTCACTTGTCAAGGAAATCAACATTTCGAGCCAGAGTGCAGCTAGACTCGTACATGTGCTGGACGGAATACACCCAAATTCCTACATGTGTTGGGGCCGGAATGCACTCAGTCTTAACAAGGCCAAAGTGCCTTGGCTAGGGTTGAAATGTGCCTAGACTCGTAAACATGCTGGGTATGGAGTGCACCCAGTCTTAACGAGCCCAGAGTGGGCTAGGGTCGTAATGCACCTAGACCCGTACATGTGCTAAGGTTGGAATGCACTTAGTCTTAACAAGATCAAGCAAAAGTGAGCAATTGCACGTATGAAAAACATATAACACTACTTGGGTTGGCGCTCCCAACATTATCAAACTTAGTTCAAAGTCTAATATTTCAACAGTAATTCAAAACTATACCTTTCAAATTTTAGAAATCCAACCGTGTAAGTTGGCTACTCGATTTTGGACATTAATGTATGCAACAAAAGTTTACAAAATAATCAATATAAATTGATACAAACAAAATAAACAATATAAATTGTTACAAACTCATATTCCTTCTAGGTGGATTCGCTCATATTTAAACACTGAATTGGTTATAATAATTTGTCTAATAATCTTCCTACCAGTATCCCTTTGGATTACAAATGAGCATGGACCCGTTTGGAACCATGATCTGGTTCATTCTTTATTACCCTGTCTGGTGGCCACTAACATTATCAACACCTTGATCAGACATTCGGATTCCTTTGACTCCCTTATCTGGCTTTCTGGCAAACTAGGGAATTTCTCGGTTATAAGTGTAGTCAAGACCTTCTCTGGTTACTCATATGTAGCTTCGTTTTTTACTCCTCATCCATGCACTTTTAACCTTAAGTTTTCAAGGATTTGTGGAGAATTAAGGCTCCGCAGAGTGCTCTTTTTCCTTTTTTGGAAGATTTTTTTGAATATTCTGTCTACTAGAGCTAATCTTGTCATAGTGCATGTTCCAATTATTGATCAGTGTCCTTACTGTCACAATCACCCGAATGATGTTGTCTATCTCTTCTTCCTTTGTCTGGTCATCCATCAACTCTGGCACATCTCGCCTACCCCAAATTGATTGGCTTGACAAACACTTTTCATCTCCCAATATTTGTATTTTCTTTAATTTCATGTGGCAATATGTTAAGGCTCACCCGATTGATAGAAGAAAAAATTTCTCTTTTAGTTTGTTGCCTTCTTGAGCACCATCTGGCGCACTAGAAATAAATGTGTTCAACAACCATCATTTGAGCCCGTCCTCTTTCCTAGTGGACTTTCATCAGACTTGGAACTCCCAACGTCAATTCTAGTTTTTCAGTACTAAACACTGTGTGTCTGACCCTACTACTATTTACTTTGAGACTGAACATGCCATAACTACTCATCACCCTTACAACCCTAGCTTGACCCCAGATACTTCAGGTAGGATCGAGTTTGGCCTTGTTACTTAATCGGTCAACTCTCAACATGAACTTAATGTTGCTAACATTCATTGTGCAAAGAATCATACCCTTAATCTTAATATGGCGAATACCCTTTCTTTCACCTTTCCCCTCTCTCAGGATGTTATTATTGTTACTTATGATGCGGGCTTTTTGGCCAATTCCAAACAAAGAGCGATTAGAGTTCATGCTGTGAATTTGCACGGGAAGGTGGTAGCAACAGTAGCTACTCCTATCACTGGTTTTGTGCTCGATAATACCATGGCGGAAGGGTATGCAGCAGAGTCGGCGCTGCTTTTGATTCAGGCAAGGCAATGGAGAACAAGATTACTTCTGGGAGATCCAGAGACTTTGATTTCCATTTTGAAAGACCCTAGGATGCCGACACGCTGGGTTTGGCGTCCTCTAATTAGTAATATTAGACGTTTACTTTCCTTTTATTTATTTTGGTATTGTAATTATATTGACCGAACACTTAATGGTCAGGCGCACAATTTAGCAGCTATTGTAAGACTCCAATTATGTAATAGTTGTTATTAAGTAATGCATATGATATTCAACCAAAAAAAAAAAAAACTAAATAAGATATTAAGAATGCAAGGAATCTCTAATCCATTGCTATATGGGATTAAAAAAAAAAGTCATGATAATTATCATTGTTCCTGACAACTTGTTTCATACCTACAATATTTAATATTAAAATATTTTACTAAATTGAAATAGGAAACTTCACAAATAAATTACTTTCCCAAACAGTAATGTCTTACTTTAGAAATCAACAAAAATTCAAAATATTCACACACTTTCTTAAAAAATAGTAAAAAAATCTCACTGATAATTTCCATTTATAATTTATATCACCCAAGATTGTCCAAGTTCGTTCGTCCACCTCTATGCAATTTGAAATCGAATATCTTAAAAACATGCAATCTTTATTATTAATAAATTAACATACATATTTAGATATCTTGCGAAAGCATGCAAGAATGTTATCTATCTTAAAATCCAAATATCGATGTTGATTTCTCTCACTCACTATCAAATAGTCATAGCATAACATAATAAGAAATGTGTACATCACTAAGCCAACTAATTGGGATGAAATATCACATTAGTGCTAGTTAATAATAGACTAGTTAATCATTTAACAAAATGTCTAAACTTCCTTCACAATAAGTAATACTTTATTCCATAAGATATAGCATTAAGCTAAAAAGGCATGAATCATGGTGTGTTTTAAGATCATTGCGTCCCTGAGCATGGGCGACATGGGCGGCTGCCCAGGGCCCCCATTTCCCAAGAGCCCCATATTTTTTATGTAACCGGTTGGTCAAGTCCCATTAAAAAGGGTGGAACTGCCGAAAATCCCATAGAGATTTATAAACCCTTTGGTGAATGGACATAAGATGAAAAGAAAGCGGCTAGTGTTAATTCTAAAAGGGCTGAATATAATATATATATATATATATATATATATATATATATATATATATATAATCTCAAAATTAAATTAACCTAAAAAACCATTTATTTATAACACAAACAAATAAAATACACGTTACTTACGTAAATGACTAAACGCCATAGAAAACACAAGCATTAATGATTGTGACTCATCTTCTTCTTCTTCTTCTTCACGCCATCCGTTTGTCCTCTTCCCTATCTAATTAATTAATTCTTTTTTTTTCTCTCTAATTCTAAACGACTAAATTTTGCTCTGATCTGATAAAGCCAACTTTATATTCTATTATGTGCTTAGTAAAGAAAATAATTTGTCTTTTTGGATTTGAATAGAGTTGACGTAAGACGAAAAATGTCACTGACTAAATAAAGAGAAAAGGCAAGTTACAGAGATGATATAGTAAAATTTTAATTATTTTTTAACAGAGATTAGATAGTACTAGTGGTTTTTTTAATAGATTTTAATTATATGTGTTGTCACCATGTCACAGGAAAGATTAAATGTGTTTTTGCATCTTGATGTCTATTGAGAGTGACTTAGCAGAAAAAATTGATCACAACAATATAATTAGTGATCTTACATCTCAAAATGTTAGAAGAGTCATATTTAAGTAAAATAAGACTTTATTTTTTGTTCTCTAAAGAGAGCCTCATTTTTAGAATTCACCCTGTAGACTCAGGATCACCACTGATTAAGATACCAAACATTAGACTACAAAATTAAAGAGATTCACAAGGATACCTCTTTTTATATCTTTCCTGACTATCTTTTTGGATAGAGCATTTGTAAACTTATAAACGATAACCTACACAACCATATTTAGTTGTTTTGAAAAGAGACATTTCTCCTCATATGTTATGTTTTGATTTTGCTTCATTCACCATAACTAAAATAGGGTATATACTAGAACAAAAACGCATTTATGTGTATCAGCCTTTCCATGGGCACATTGGTGGGTTGGGTTGCAAACTAGATAAGAATCGGAATTCATAGACATATCTTGACCAATGATTCCAGGTGGGCAACTACTACTAGATTTTCTGGTCAAAATTATCTCCCAAAACCTTGGTAGTAAATGGCCAATAGGAAATTGATCTTGATCATCAAATGTCACATTACCAAACTGAATCTTCTCCCGACCATACTGACCATTGACTGAATTTCTCTCACCTCATCAACCAAGAAACACAATTTCCGAGGAAGACACGGTTTGGATAAGTCATCAAGATCTACGGTTCAAAATAGTTTCGATTTCTTTTCACTTAACAGACAGAGCATCAAAGCATTGCCGACTACCTAATAAACACAGAATCTTCTAAAGCATTTTTGCAAGCTAAAGCCTTTCACTTCACCCCATCTGTTTCTCTCCCAAACGCCATTTTTTTTCACAAATTCAAGAACTGGGTTTTCTTCCGTATTCGATTGCTTCACAAAACCCATATTTTATTTCACAAATTTTTTTCTTCCACATTCGATTCTGTACAATTTTTGGTTCTCTACAAACAGTTCAGTCTTCTGGTTTTGCTCCAAAATTAGAGAAATAGAGACACCCATTTTGGAATCTGAGGTCTGGGTGTTTCTCTCCATCTCCAAATCTACAAAACCCATTGAGGGAACCGATTTTTTTGTGGTGATCAATGCATGTTTCTATGAGAGAAGGCGAGGTGGCCATGTACTTGTCTAACAAGCCAACCCCAATTGATTTCTACAAAGAAGAAGGTCGAGACATGATGGTTGAGGTAGTGGATATTCAAGGGGGTCATCCCCAGGCCCAGAATCAACATCAACAGATGATTCTTGGTGAGAGCAGTGGGGAGGATCATGAGCTCAAGGCACCCAAGAAGAGAGCAGAGACTTGGGTTCATGAGGAAACTAAATGTCTGATCAATCTTCGGATTGAAATGGATAGTTTGTTTAATACTTCTAAGTCTAACAAGCATCTTTGGGAGCAAATCTCTTCCAAGATGAGGGAAAAGGGGTTCGATCGGTCTCCGACAATGTGTACTGATAAGTGGAGGAATTTGTTGAAGGAGGTCAAGAAAACTAAGCATCAGGAAAGAGGAAGTGTTTCTGCGAAGATGTCGTGCTTTAAGGAACTTGAAGAGTTACTCAGGGAGAGGAAAAGGAGTGCTTCTTGCAAGAGCCCAACACCTCCAAAGGTTGATCCTTATATTCAGTTCACAGATAAAGGTATGAATTTCTCTTATTTGGTTATTTTGTTAGCTTCTATTCCACAATGCTGTTGGTTTTGAGGCGACTTATTCTGTTAGATTGATAATGATATAATGTTAGCAAGTACTGGTAGATCTTGCAATATCGATTCCAAAACTATTTGTTCCAAGTGCTTTCAGTATAATTTATGTAAACTGCGCTTGCTTTGTTGTGTGAACCTTCTAAAGAACCTAGAGTATTATTTTCTAAACCAGTTCACCAATTCCTGCCTTTGTTGGCTGTTGAAGTTTAATGAGTTCATTCTTATAATTTGTGTTGTGGTTGTTTTCACTAGGAACTCTTTTAACTAATTTTGATGGTTCATCATTTCCTCACAGATAATAGTGAACATGAACTCTGTGAGTTTTTGTTCCTATGTTGATTTTGCAATCCTATATTCAGGATTTTAATGATACAATTATGTCATTTCTGGTTATGAGATCTTCTGCAGTAGTTGTTTTGCTGCTAGGGCTTACGCATATTTTGATATCCTCAAACTTCTTCTATTGCATCTAATTAGGAAATGAGTGACAGCATATGTTTCTAACAGCATGTGTTCCTAACTCCTTGCCGTGGAGTTTCCAACAAACTCACTTTTGACCAACAATAATAACTCAACTCTGAGAGCCGGTAGCAAAGCCAGCTCCTGAGAGTTATTCAAGCCATGTGTCCTGATTAAAATTGAGGCGAATGATGAAAAGGGCACTGAACATCAAATGCATAAGTGTCATACAAACATACTTGGAGTTGGCTTGTTCATCATAAATTAACAATAGTTCCCATGTTAATTACTAGATTCCTTAAAGATCTGTGGTGCAATAGAACTGTTAGGTAAACTAGTTTTTAACGAGATTCATTACTAGTTACAAGCAGGGTCAAAGTTCAAAGTGGGTATTAAAAGTTCAATCTAGATCCAACTTGCATTGTAAATTGATTCTTTTATCTGCCCTATCCGAATACTCATCGGATTCAGATCCATAGGAACTTTGGTGGCTAGAATACAAGTCTTCATAGAGCGAAATGGTTGCTTAGGTGTCAGTGACATTGATGATTACTCTTTGGAGATGCTGATTATATACTATGGCTGTGGCTTCTCTAGAGCCAGTAATTGATCCCAATTCAAATTACCATTTGAGGCCAATGATGACAGTCTCCTTTGGAGCTGCTGATTATATACCATGGTTGTGGCTTCTCTAGAGCCAGTACTCGATACCAGTTCGAATTACCACTCCATGCAACTCGATGTCTGTAATCCAGTCACTCTCAGGTTTAAGAAGCTTCCTCGATCCACTCCGTCGCCGGAGCCATTTAAATCCAAGAATATTCCTTTTTAGGACATGGAAGACATCAAATGTACATGTATAATTGGGCTTTGGTTTATGATACATGCATTGATAAATTTTAGGTTTTTTGGTATTGAGCTCGCGCAATGCCTTGGTGCTTACACAGGAAGGGGGTTTGCATGCGCATGTGCATGTCAAAAAAAAAAATAGTAGTTGGAGTTAAAAGTTCCAAATCCAAATCCATTTGCAACCCGTAAGATTCGTATTATATATTTGAATCACCCATTTTGTGGAGAAGGTACTTGCATTGTTTGGTCTTAGAATGCATAGAAGCAATGATAGGTTGATTAGTTATCCTATAAATTCTGCAATCGAGGAAATCAAACGCATTATAGTTCCACCCAGGAAATGTTGTGTTCTACTTCTATCAGAGGTTCGAGGTTCTATCTGCCTCATCGATTATTTTCATTGCCTCCTAGAAACGTTAGAAGTATGGGTTTCGGAAGATAGACATAATATCGAAAAGAGCCAGTGAACTCAAATGTACCAAATCACTATCCTCAACTCCTTCGATCCTTTTCTTGACAGCACGTTGCATTGGCCATCTAATGTTCTTTTGTTATGAGAAACCGTGATGGATATGTCTGGTCTCATTATTCTTCCTCCTTTGCCAATAAAGACCGCAGTTGTAGGTTTGATGGCCTATAAAATTATAATCCATCTTGAAGATTGGTTGTTCAATTATGATCTACAAAACCCGACAGGGGCGGATCTACTAAGGGGCGGGGGGAACTTTCAAAAAATATTTAGCATACAAAAAAATCAATTATATAATGTATATACAATATGATTATTTTTTATTCAACTATTTCATGTCTCTATTGGTGCAGTGATAAAAAGTTTAAGATTTTTAGTAAACGACCCACCCGAGTTCGATTATCTTTATTCTCATAATTTTTATTTATTTATTTATCATTTATTTATTTATTTATTTTTATTTTCAATGCAATTTTATTAATAATTGTAAATATAAAAAATTGTTTAGTTTAATAAAAACTTATTTACACTCCTCTTGGAGTGTATGATTTTTTTATTTACAATGTAATTTTATTAATAATTGCAAACATAAAAAATTGTTTGGTTTAATAAAAACTTATTTTCGGTCCTTTTGGAGTGTATGATTTTTTTATAATTATTGACAACTACTATTTTTGCCATTGTGACATGCCCCTACATTATTGTTTTCAATGCAAATTTATACGTGATTACATACATTAAAAAATGAAATGTTTGGTTCACAAGTAGTTTTTAACCTTAAAAAATTTGAAATTAATATCTAAATAATAACTATATAATTCAATAAGAACATATACTATTAACCAACTAATACAAAATTTGAGGCTCACATAAACTATTTTTTCTATGAAATTGTTTTAAGGTCATATTATGTTTGTAAAATTTAGATTTTTTAAGCTTCAACTAGATACTTATCCTAATTATTTTGTGATTTTACTTATATGTTCTAGTTATTATGCTCATTTTCCCTGGCTAAGGTTATCGATACTTGTGACCTTAGTTTGGTTTAAAATTAAACTACACTGGATTCAACTTGGTATATGCAATGTACTTTTGATAGTTGTATTTTTTTATTAGTTACTAGCTCGGGTAGGATTTTCTTTTTGCTCCGCCCTTGATAACTACTAGTATCAAGTATCAACTAATAATTATGTATTCGCACCCCCCCCCCCCCCCCCCCCCCCCCAACTAAAATCCTGGGTCCGCCCACTAGAACCCGATCCTTTAAGAGGACTTGCATATTTAGATATGATAGGAGGGAACAACTTCACGAATATCTCAGATTGTTCTATGGAGTACATCTATCTCATTTCAATACCCTTGTCAATTGGGAATAGCATGATATGGAACCGTCTTCTCTTCATTTTGTTTAGTCATCTCAACAATCGAGCATTCCTTTAAAAATTTTAAAAATTAAATTTGTAATAATAATAATAATAACAATAATAATAGTAATCTTTATTTTTATTATCATTATTATTATTTTTTCTATTCAATGCTTTTGCCAATTGGAGCTTGTTATGGAATCAATTTTTCTCTTAAAAATAATGTTTCCATATACCCTAGTGAAACAACATTAGGAATTAGACTCTAGTCCTTCACTTCTAGTTCATTTTTAAACTGAAGGACTCACAAGTCCAAGAGCTAAAGACATTGATAGTCTTTAATGGGAAAACACCCACCCACAAAAGAGCACCAAAACATGTTTCAAACTATAGCTAATAAGTTGATAGGTTCTCTCATTTTTGCATGTACATGATAGGATGCTCTGGATTACCAGCTGACGATGATTATGGTGATTAATCATCAGTAGATATTCAGCCTCAAAATTTGTACTGAAATGCATGTTATTGCTAAGATGAATATTAATTAGACAATAGTTGAATTTGAACCCATGATCTGTCCGCCAAATATCTTGTTGGAGTTGAACCCAATTCTGCGCGCAAGGCAGGAAAAAATAACTGAAGAACTGAAAATTCTGATTTTGGTGTAATCAACAATATGCAAACAAAGAAACATAAAACACTAAGAATCAATTATACCACATCCCACAACAGAATGTTAAAGTCTATTGGAAAAGCCGTAATGATGATCTGCAATATGATAATAATGAATTAATGTTCTAAAGGCACCTCTGATGACTCTTTCACTCACTAGCAGTCATTACTTCTCAACAGGTAAGAGAAAATTCCATTGTTTCCCTATGCGAAAACCCTCGACATGAAACCAATCATACCCTATCTTATTCATTGAAATACAAAAGAAACTTGATTAGAAAATTTTAATCAAACTCCCATTTAGTTTAGTATTGAAATCTAATTTTTTTCATTCCTGGATAAGATCATGATATGGGAAGCTCAACCGTTAATATGTTGGTACAACCATCTCTGGATTCTTTCATGATCATGGAAGGAATTCTGAGTATTTTTGTCAACTAAAGTGATTTTCCAAAAGCAAGTTCAAGCTAAATTTTGAGTGCAAAAGCGATGAACAATCTTTGGAGGGACCCTTGACGTGCGTGCCTTCTCCATGTTGAAGATTTAGCTCAATTTGGATGAATCTCAACTTTATCATCCAGAAGAGAGCGGGAGCCCGGTGGATCTATCCTAGTTAGGAATCAATCCGGCACGTGTAGCACAATGCTTGTAGGCCCTTTTCTGGCAGTTTAGATTGGGAAAAGTGCAAGCTAATTCGAGATTTGTTAAGAAAATAGGGTTCAAACCTTTAAACTGTGAGAATAATATGTTACAAGCAAAGAAAGAACTGAAATTTAAGATTTTGAAGGATTTTCTAATTCCCTAGTCGAGGTTACTCTCGTATTTCAACAATTGGGAAAGATTTCTCATTGGGTTTGAGGGCCCTTTTTACTAGGGGTATCAGTATTGTGGTTTCTTCTTCTAGGTCGAGGTTGCTTCAAGGTTTGACTGTGGGGGAATGGTCAAGGCCTTCAACGTGCCTTGTACTGTAATTCATTATTATCTTATTCACATACTCATTCATTGGCTTTTGGCTGTGTCTCCTCCCATGTTATATTCCATGTATATCTTTTGGTTCCATATAGTTATCCCTGAGATAAATTTCACTTCTTGTATCTGGCATGGAATTGAATCCACAGTGAACTTATTAATGCTTTATGCAGTCTGATCTGAACCTTGTTAGCGATTATAAACCAATGATACCATCAGATATTGGTAGGCTTCATTTCATTAGTGGCAGGTTTAGCCTTTTGTTTTTCTAGCTTTTTGCGAACTTTTGCTTCATCGTCTCTCATCTACTTGTTAAAGGTGCTTATGATACATGATGCTTGTGAAAGGTGCTTATGATACATGAATGGCGTTAACTGTTTAATTTATTTTTTATTCAATTTCAAATGTGTTAACCATTTATTCTCCATGTTTGCATTTATCCAAGTATTACGTTTTCTAGTTCTAACTGTATTCTGGGTTTTGCATCTTGGAGAAGGATCAACTGACAAATGGTTTTGACTTATGTTGATCTATAATAAGATTGTTTGGGAATGGCCTAATTTGTGAAAAATCATTTTCTCACTGTTGAAAGAACTACAAATATTTGGCTTATTCCAGTATATGCAGCCCTACATAATGTGATTGATTAAGTTGAAGCATTATAGACCGTCCATTTTCACTGGTAAATTACAATCGATTGAGTTCTGTGTGTGTGTGAGGGGGGTTGACCATTTTCACTAAAAGTCGATCCTTCTAAATACATAAACAAAAAGCATAGATAAGTGGATCCTTCCCCTTGAACAATTGCTTCCTCGTTATTGTTGAGAAAGGTATAACATCACATTACTATCTGTTTGGTTTTAGTTTGGAAATTTTAATTTGCGTCATTTCTGATAACTGCCTTATTTCTGTATAGGGTCTTGAAGATTGCCAATATTCCATTGGACCTGCCGAAGGTATCATGCTCAGCTTAGAATTAGATTCAAGTTTATTTCATATTTATTTCTCCTATGTTATGATATAGACTGTATTTGGTTTAACAGAAAGATTCTAGTAAAAGCAGTTGAAAGGGGGTGGGGGTGTGTAAATAGGTAAAAAGTTGAGCACTTTGAGGTTGAAGGTGAAAATATCATTTCTCAATTTTCCATGGAATAATTCCTTGCCCCTCCCCTTAGTTACATTGTTGCACAATTTTGAGAAAAAAATTCTCCCATCTCTTTTTTCACTGGAGTGTTTCTTTAAAAACCAAGCGCTTTGCGTCCCTTGGCTTGTGTGATGATTATTTATTGTGGAAACTAGAAAAGGATACACGATAGTAAGATAGAGAGCTGAGAAATGATCCACTGAACATGGAAAATGGAATGGCTAGTTTTTCTTAATCACATTGTAGTTCCATCTGCAAAAAGAAGTTAATAAAATTCATCCTGCTACACATAAAAAATAAATAAATAATAACAAAAACAGATGGTTACAAAATTCATTGGAGGGTAACTTCAAATGGTTGCAAGAGGAATTAAAGTCTATAGCTTCCATCCTTCAGCGGAGAAAACAATATTATACCTGCTTGAGAGACTATCCATACTTGGGGAGTATCTGAAAAACTAGAAAGCAAAGAGAAAACACCAATTAGAAAATGCAAAATCACAATGTAGTAGGAGGTGAGTTCGGGCATGGCTGAAGTCTGATGATGTCTTACAGTTACTGGCTTACGGCTGATATGGTGATCCATGGTTAATCTTTTTCTTTTAAGAAAATTTAGACTGCCCCATTATCTGACATACTATGCCCATTATACAACTAGATAGATTGATACCATTTTTATCATGACTTTCCTCCTAAACCAACACTCTTGCATTCTTATGCATGCACCCATTTCTAATGTCATCTTTCCTTGTGTTTACACTTACCCATCCTAATTGCTAAATTTCATCCTGATTAATCACAGCTTCATCTGCAGTCAGCGGATAACCGTTTTAACTTGAATGGAATACGTCTACAGATTTGAACTAGACATTGTCTCAAGAAGTTACAAGAGGCCTGTTAAGCGTTTCTTGAAATTGAGATTCTCCCACAGATGGCTAAATATAATTGCAAAATTGGTCTTCCTCCCTTGTGTCCTTCCTCCACTACCAAGCTGTTCAGTTTTTATCATTTTTTTGTGTATATGCTCCTGTAACTAAGCGGCATATGTTCTTGCATACCAAATTAAATATTGAGGTATGGATCATTGGTTCATATGTGAGTATGCAAAAACATACTTGAAAAGTGTTTACTTAAGCTTGATGAAATTGGAACATAAAGAACACGGGGCACCTGTAGAAGACGAAGTATTGCCAGCCCAGTTCAAAAAATTTTGCACTTGATGGACAAATAGACTATCTAGTTTCTCTCTGTAACTTGTGATCTACTAAAAAGCTTAAGCTTATAGAGAAGGCTATTCTAGCACATGTCAAGAGTCGGGGTCTATGAAAGGGCCGAGTGGACTGTTAGTCTCAATGCTCTCATTATTGAGTGATATCTTCAGACATAGAGCAAGACTGAAACCCAACTTTGCAAAATATGACATTGAAATGCTTAAAAATTTTCCTACTGAACATTAGAGAATGTTCTCAATTTTGAGATAAATTCTACTTCTTGTAGACTTTATCAGTTATGTCCTCCAGATGTTCTTTCTCCTGCCAGTATTTCTTATTTGTCACGAGAATCATCTATTTCTCTTATTGTACAGCAAATGATAGAGCCGTCCTTAATCTTGGAAAGACATTGGATCATGATGGACACCCAGGAGTACCTCTTGCCATCACTGCAACTGATGCTGCTGCAGCCACTGGAGTTCCTCCATGGAATTGGAGGGAGACTCCTGGAAGTGGTAATTTGTAATTTGAATACAAATGAGTGGAGTAGTTTTTTTTTTTATTTTTTTTTAATTTTTTTTTACTTTTACTTTTTTGTTGATTGAACCAAAGTTCTATCAAGTGGAACAGAGTGCTAAGAGGTCGAGCATCGTGCATGGTGTTTGTGGATGCTAGTACATCATCAAAACAATAATTCACGAATATCGGTTTATTTATTTCACTCTCACCATGTGTTTTCCCAATTTTTTATAGGCAGTGATAATAACTCTTATGGTGGGGGATTATTATAGTCAAGTGGGGAGATTTCACTAGAAGAGTTTGGCATCGATGGGACTGCAGATGCAATCAAGGAGGTGATCAAGTCTGCTTTTGGATTAAGAACCAGACGGCATTTT